>JAOXJM010000002.1:11381469-11391799 GCA_026413425.1 Tringa solitaria | reverse complement strand
CAGCTCTCCAGCCACTCTGCCCCCAGCCTGTAGCGCTGCCTGGGGTTGTTGTGACTGAAGTGCAGGACCTGGCACTTGGCCTTATTGAACCTCATTCCGTTGGTCTTGGCCCATCGATCCAGCCTGTCCAGATCCCTTAGTTTGGAATATTAGAATATTAGGATATTAGAATTATATATTATTAGAATTATTAGAATATTATATTCCATTGCCTTAGGATGTGCATTACTTCTTAATACTGCAGCATAGCTATTACTGTTTGGAAAAATGAGGCATTGAATAATAAATACTATATTACTGGGCAACTATTTATTTTTTGGATAGTTAGTTGAGGACCCAAGACACAATAAGCTTTTTTTTTTTAAATAAATACAGAAATTAAACAGGCAGATAAACTTTTATTTTAATATGGTTTCAGAATAGCTTTTTAAAGAGTTCAAAGTCAAAATGAAGGAACCAATCCTTCAACATCCTGTTTGATGAGCTGGTGTGCCCTTATGGGTAAGCAGAGAGCAATTCATAGAAAGAGGCTTCTTGAATCTTACAGGAGTTTGTCATTCTCCAAAATAGTGTCTGTCTTGTGGGATATTTTCAGAGTCCATCATAGAGTGAGTAATGAGGCTTTTACACACAGATGTACTGGGGTCACAGTCTTCACTTAGGGTTACATGTTTTCCCTCATTTTTCAACCTAATAAGGGATAGCAGCTTTACCACCTGCTCCTCTGCAGTTCTTGATGTTTTCTGTTCTCAGCAGTGAAGCAACATGAGGGCTACTGAGAAAATGGGCTTCGTGAAGTTGAAGCATCTTTTTCAATAATCTGTTGGAGCAAGGTGTGTGCATGTGTGTCCAGAAATTAGACATTTTTACGAAATTAATTCAAAAGACTACTGTGAGATGGCTGCCCATAAGTATTTTCCCTTTTTTTATTTTCCATTAATTTTGGGCAGCCTACTATCATTTCGCATAAGATCTTTTCCAAACTTTGGGAGTGTTGCTCTACAATTAGCTTTGAATCCAGACTTCTGAATGTATTTCTGAAATAGTACATCTTCTGAAATACTTGCATCTTCACTCACTTCTCTTGGAGAGCTCAGTTTTCTGGACTTTTTCAATAAAATAATACTTTAATAGCTTGGAGGTTTTGTACTGAATCTATGTAACTATATTACATGGATTTAGGTATTGAGAGTTTCATGCCCAGTCTCTCATTCTAATACCGTCTTGTACACACAGTTTTTGAATGGTTTGTAATCTAGTTTCCTACTGTTTCCATACTAAATTCTGGATCTTGTGTCATGTTTGTTACTGAAAATAGCATATTTTTTTTCTTTAAGACTACAAGTGAATGGGTGTAGAAATCACTGAAGCTAATGATTCATCTGGAAGTGTTTATTGTAGAATATCAATCTCTGGGAAAAACAAACCACCTACTTGTTCTTTACATACTTTGTTATTTCATATGCTTTTTCAAAGGTTTCTCCTCCTCCATTGTATATATTTTATTGCTAATCAAATTATGGGAAACTGAATGTACAAAGGATACAGCCGAACACCCAAAACATTCTTTAAGAAAAATCCAAGATCAGTTTAGTGAAATAAAATAATAGTAATGATTTTTTTATATTTTTTTTTCATTACATATGTGAGGGAATGAAAGTGAAGAAAGAATATTTAAGGATGAGTTATTCAGTAGATATGATACTCTGGTACACTCTCATTCAAATAATTTCTGATTTTTTTATTAACTGGCATTTGATAATAAATAGAGGTTAAGCTTTTGCAGTCTGGCTGTTGGTGGAGGGGACAACAATTATCAGGGGTGCCACTGTCATCTTCTGCATTTAAAAAGTATGAAACAATTCCTGTGTGTGAAAGTGCTGAAGACTAGAAGACTGTAGCTTTTATTGCTGGTAAGGGAAGAGGGCCACACTTGAGAGGATGACCCATATTACTTCCAGATGACCCGTGTTACTTGTATCTAGGAAGGGACTGAGGCTCTGCAATCTCGGCAGCTTAAAACATTGATTTTCTTTATAATGTTGCTCTGCTACTGCCTAAATAATGTTCACTTCTGGTGACAGGAGATGAGGGAGTGTGGTATGGCAGCAGGAGCAGTAAGGCCATAGAAAACAAGCGTTTATTCCAATTGCCCTTATTGAAGACTGAGGAAATGCATTGCAGGTCCACTAAAGCAGCAATGTCGTGCACTCCTAAGCATTCAAAACCCCCAACTCCTCTTTATAATGAAACTTTAAGCCAAAAGGAATTCATCATGCAGAATTGCTCTATTCTTTCTGGCTCCTCTTAAATACTGAGTAAATGTTAGTGGGTAAAAGATTTAATTTGTATTCTCTTAGTCCTTTAAACATGCCCTAAATCTTTATTCACACAAAGCTTCCAGTCCATGCAAGATACTGAATGTTGATTTTTCATTTTGGCTTTGTATTTGAAAATGATTACTCAGTCTTTTCTTTTCTTTTGGTTTTCTGATTTTTAAGTGTTTCATTTGGAGAGGTTTAATAACTGAGTTTTCAGGCCACTTTGTCTTGGCCCAGTCTAAATCACTGTACAATGGAAGTCAGATTTAATTACTTCATTTTGAAAATGAATTTCTGAAACATCAGTGGAAAAATTTTGTCACTAAAATGTATTTCTTAACAGTTCAAAGCAAAGGTCTTGTTGAAAGTGAAATAGATGAAACAGGTAATCTATTCAGAAATAATGAGTTCTTAATAAATTTGAATATTGTTGAGTTGTTGAATTGACAGTTTCTGCCCCAGAGCTCTCTTTTCACTCTAGCTATACAAAAAGGAGGGCTCAGAAATGTTACAATAATTTACAATACAAAAATCTTATACAATAGAATAAATAACACTAACATACCTATATCTGATTTTTATGCATAATTTTCATTTACCTTTGATGAATAAAGTGGTAAAATTATAATAAACAGCAGTGACAATTGGTGTTGCTACAGCAACTATTTTCTTATAAAAATAACAATTCTAAAAAGCTGAAACAGTCAAAAGCAGATTTATTAGGTAATTGTTATAAAATAGTTGCACGGTAATGCAATATAATTAACCCTAAAGGTTCAGAATGGTAAGATTGGCATGAAAATCTTTATCTGGCATACAAGTGCCTGACACTAACATTTTGTGTCCTTTGCCCTGCGGATGCTGCCTTCTTGTTGGAAAATGCATGAATTTGCATGAAGAGTGAATTAGAACGGCCTTTTGCACTGCTGTGTACAGGTGTGGTCCTGGTGGAAGTATTCTCATTCAGAAACAGTGGAAGGAAATAATTGCTGATTACTTTTAACTGTTTTCTTTCCATGTATGTTTGTATGCAGGCTTCTTGTGTCTGTATTATTTTAGTGCTATTTAATATCAAGATTATTGTTTATTACTCTGTAATAATTAAGTTTGATTTGCATTCTGTATACTTTTTTAAAAGTATATATATGTTTATATACTTTATACACACATACATACATTTATACAACCATTTATGTGTATATATATACAGAATACATACACAGAAATATATATACATGCTTACATACAGTATCATGTAATGCAACAAGAAAAAATGAAGCCTGCTAAATGCATGGAAAGAGATAGACACTTCCACTTTTTCCTCTTGAGAAATGTCTGGAATTTGTGAAAACTGGAATATAAATCTCCACTTTATTCAAGTGTTACAGCTTACTTGAGTAAGTAGAATTGAGCCTGGGAATAAAGTGCCTGGGAAAAAAACCAAGCCTTTTAATCTTCCTCACAGTTGTTAATCAATATAGAGAAATTAACAGTACTTGTTATAACAGTTCTTGAAATAAGTATGGCATATATTTATAAATTTTAAAGGTGCATGGAGCTTTCTAAATCATTTAGGATTATGTGTTATAATTAATTATTTAGAAAAGCACAATCTTTTTTCAGTTCAGAATTTTGATGAAACTTCAGGGCATTTTATTCAGGGAAAGAATTTTTCTCTACACAGCAGAAAAAGATTTTTGTTTTGTTTTCAAGTAAGAAAATGTTACTATGTATCAAATGAACAGCTATCTGCGAAAATGTGCAAATACCATCTCTTAAATAAATAATTTGAGATTTCTACACCTTTTTATACATGGTCATAGTTTACACATAATCATCACTTTGTTCTTTTCAAGCAGCCAAAGTCCTGCAAACGGAATCAAGGAAACACAGGGAAAAAAAAGTCGCCTAAAACACATGTTAAAGTGGAAGTGGTTTGGAGTTTGCTAGGGAAAGAAAGTAATTACCAGCCAAGACAGTCTTGTTTGTTGGCATAAATCTCAGGCTTTTTGTCTTCAGACATTGCTAGTTCAATGACTTATTGGTCAGCTGTCAGTGTGTAAGGCTTCTGTTTTGATATGTTATTAGCCATGTTTATTCAGCTTGCACTCTCAAAAGACATTCAGATGTGGCAATTCGATTCATTTTTACGTTCATAACTCATTCACTAGTCTGTGGGATTATGGAGGACCTACTACTGCTCTGTTAAAAGGCAAACATATTATGTCTTCTTATATAAAATTGAAAGCAGATATTTTTTCAAAAATGCTGTCCCCAAATAAAGCTTTCTAGAAACTTCTGTTTACTTGCATAAGAAACCCTTTGTGTATAATTTGTGCTGTCCTGTAGTATGATTCCTTTTAAATCACACAAGACTGGTAACAATACTGAAAATTATTGAATGTTTTATTCTACTTGCAACTGTCATACTGCTGTGATTGAAATGTTACTCCTGTGTAATCACTTGCCTGATCACATAGCAACATGCACAGTTAACATTAATCTTCCTTATAGATGCAGCTGATAAGAACTGCAATAAATGTGCTGCTCTGTGTCCCTTCGCAAGGTTAGAGCCAACTTGAGCTTTTTTCGGTTAATAGACCTATATATGTCAAAATAACTGATTTTTGAAACTCACTGATGGTGGCCTTGAGTATTCCTAGATCAGCTTTTTTGTTCAGCAGAGGAAAGAATTTTCTTTGGCCTCAGGAGAGAGGTGTTCTCCATCAAAATAGTAATTTTCCCCTCTTCTCGAGTGAAAAGTACCTCTCAGTATAAAAGTACCTCTTGTAGCTCCAGAGTAGGAAAGTACCAAAGTCCAAAGAGGACTCTTCATTGCGTGTTCTTGGATGACAGTGATGGGATAGAGAGCTGAGCAGAGACAGAGAGCATGTATTGGGGAGGGAAGTGCTGAGACAGATTTTTTTCAATTACTGTTGTTCCTACTGATGGTGTTGGTTGTAGCAAGGGATGACAAATACTTGCTGTCTATTTACAGTGTGTAATGCATGTAGGACTCTATTCTTAATTGTGAAAGAAAGAATAGAAATCATTGTTCTCACTATTAATGTTAATACTATTTGGTTAAAGATGCATTTCAGCTTTCATGCTCTTGCTAAAAATGTTAGTCATTGATCACACATGAGCTGTTAGTACTTTGGGAGGTACTGAAGTGCTCACAGAAGCCACTGGTTTCAGAGACTACTTCTGAGGAAAGGATACAGTGGCAGAAAAAATTGGGTGATCTGATCTGAACCCAAATTTTTATCTCAGACCTGCTTGTGTCACTATCTGAGAGAAGACAGAAATTCTGTGCAAAGAGCTGTGCTCTGACAGCTGTTTTTGGATCAAAATGATTTGAGTCCTACAGAACTAACAGATGATTCTCTGTCATCTTCATCATCATTGCAAGGCATATTGTTCGTTAGCTGCTGATAGGTACTCTATTCCTATATAAAGTACTACTCCTATATGAACTCATTCCTATATATACTCTTACGTCTGTACAAGTACTCTCATATGCAATTTGCTTTTGATACAGTAGAGAAGAAATAGATTTTTTTAAATTGCCGATTCAAGGTTTTATACAATTCTGAATTTTATTAAGTGCAAAGCAGTGCAGAGATTTGCTCTGACGTAGACAGTGGAAGATCTTTATAAACTATTTTGCTTATGATCATGGCACAAACCCACTTTTGACATCATATGCAAATCCCAATCTAGTCTCCGGCCATTGAGGATATTTTCTGGATTTGCAATGATACACAGAAAAATACAGTTTTTTCTAAATGCTGTTGTCAGGTTTTGACAGACTTAATCCTGATCTCATCCTGTATTTTTCATGCTCTTGACAAGGAAACTATTCATTTTCTTTCTATTTGTATAACTGTAACATAAATTTGAAACACGCCGAGGTATTTGTCTTGTTATTAAAATTTTAAATATATACAAAGATTAGCTTGGTGTGACCATTTAAAATTATTTAAAGAAAAGTAACTAGTTTCTTTTAATTACAGTACTGTGTGCTGAAGAGAATGTAGCACAAAGAAGGTTGTGCCCTTGCTTTTCATCTCTGACCACTTTTTCTGCCTAAGTCAGTGTGAGGTTATATGCAGTCATTGTTCCTGTGATGTAAAAAAAACCTATTATGTTGGTAGGCAACTTGAGTGGAGTTGGCTTTCTGTGTATAGCACTTTCTTCCTCTTTCCCTATTACACCCCAGAGTTAGAGGAAATTGGGGTATTAAGAGGACTCAACCCTATCGTTTCTCAAATGCTTCTTAGGACCTGCAGGTCCAAAGTCATGAATCTGGAGCAATGATTTCACAGAATCAGGGAGACATCTCTCAACTTTCTTCACGCGTAATTGTACAGAGACGAATTTAAGACTTCACGACAGTGCCTCTGGGTCCCACTGTAGAAATGCTTTTGCTTTTCGTGCTACCAGACATATTAGTGGGAGAACCATGTTGTGCTGCGTATATACCATGCTGTAGTGTGGACCTTATCTATAAAGTTACAGGGCTTGTAAGTAGTATGTTTTGCCATATGAACATACTCCTAATCTGCTGGTTTTATCTTTAGAATTTTGTACCAAAATGATCCTTCCTTTCAGAATTTTTGGTAGCTTGCCCATCTCAGTGAAATGGAAGAAGTGTTGCGTGCAGGCACACTACACTTCTAGCCTTCCAGCACGCTACACTTCTAGCCACGTGGTACTTTTCATTCACCTGGCATATGTTTAGGAGTTCAGGATATCAAGTGCTTTACTTGGAAACAAATATTCTGGGTGAGAGTAAATATGGTTTGATGGAGATAATTGAATAGAAGAGTTGCATTTGGTTGATTTATGAAATTTTGTAGAAATATATTCCAATGTAATTTACTGTTAAATACTTCATAGTTTATCAACTACTGAGAGTCTGATTTTTTTCTGCAGCACAAACCATAAATTCTTCTTACCCAGGAAGGTAATGGATAGAGGTTATCTGTTAACTGGAGAAGTTCTTTCCCAGAACAACGGAGGAAAGATCTGGATCACTGAGTTTACAGGCTGTAAAGGCCTGGGTCTGGGCAAGTTAAGAACAAATTTGAATTTAAATTTAGATGTTTCTTCTTCCATTGACTAACCCATAGGTGGATTTCAATGCCTGCAAATATGTTTCTTAGGAATTCTTTGCAGGACGTTCGCTATAGAGTTGCTGTCTTTTCAGGCTGGAATCGATTGTGTCCAGCAGGAGGATACAGATTCTGCAGCAATAAGGACCATTTTGTCCTAGACTACACAAAGCTTCTGGAAAAAATGTGTTTTGAGATCCTCTTTCTTTTCTAATGATGTGACTCTTACTCATCTTTAAATGCCATGCTCTGCGCAGAGGTGCAAAAGGTGATTTTTGATTGTTTGGTGTGAGAATCCCTTGACTGCATGATGTGGTTTGTGGTGTATCAGGGTGACCTGTGGACAGGTATGTTGTGTCCCATGATTGGCCAGGGGCTGTTGTACTGGCTCTGATCTGCAGATTGTGCCCTTGGGCAAGATTTCCCAGGATATCTTACATCTTCTTGCACTGGGTCCAGTTAAGGCAGGACAGAAACTGGCTCACTGCCGCACAAATTCATATTTGGTTTTGAGGGTGGGAAGCAATGGAGACCTTGTACCAGTAGTGCAAGTCTTGGCAGACTTGCTGTTCCCCATCCCTTGTGGGTAAATGAAAATAAGGCAGATGGTCATCTTACAAGTCAGAGACAGCCATTCAGTCATTGAGTGTTGTCTCTGTTGTGTTTGGATAGCCACAGATCAATGTGAAGTATTTAGTTTGATTTGCAATTCTGTTACTAGTTTAGAAAATACAGCTTTCATCAACAATAAGGGCAAGATGACAGTTAATGAAAACTTTTATTCTCTTCATGAGTGTTCAGAATCTGTTATTTCAATATAAGGCTGTCTCAGCCTATTAAATAGCTGCACAAGGTTTGTGATTCTGCACAAGTTAGATTCTGCACACTAAGCAATAAATGCGTTGAGGAGGCACAGAATAATGCAAGATGAGCAACTAATGATGGTAACTGTGTAACAGTGTGAACCTTTTGCCCTCCCTTGCAGACAAACTGTAAGTGTAGTAGAGTTTGCATTCTCTATTTAATATGTTGGTTCTCAGGTAACTCCTTTACCTAAATTAATGCAGTGGGAGAACGAATCTAGCTCAGGTTTTATCTGTCACATATATTGATCCCTTGAAGTGTGACAATATATCTGAAGAACCTGTAATTATACTTAATACAAGTCACTGCAGCAGTTTATGTTCCAATCTGTTCTCGTGGAGAATATAGAAGAAAAGATAGTTAGAGACTGTTGATCACAGCTTGAACTGAATAATAGCCTTACCAAATATTCCAGTAACATTGTAAAATGCACCTCAGCAGATCACACTTTTTAGTTTCTTGTTGTCTAATGAAAGGACTGTGGAGTCACGAAAAAGGGCTTCTGAGGTTTTATCCCTCTTTATCTTCGTGTTTGTTCTTATATAATGTGACGTGATCACAGCTCTGCAGCCATCCAGTGTTGGATTTGATTGTCTGCCTGTGGTATGTGAAATAATTCAAGGCAAAAGCACATTAGTCATTTTTATTACAGTTGGTAGATTTTGGTAGAAGCTATACTTAAAAAAAAAAAAAAGAAACTGGCATGTAAAGGCATGCATGAATTATTCTTTTAAAAGAATGAATTTGGATGGTGAAATTGGAAGTATGTTTTAACAGGATAATGAAGCCTCCCAAAGTCATTTATCCCCTTTTACATTTATACACCCATTGTATTCCTCACTGGCACCCAAAGCAATAGGTTGGCTTTTTCCATATTTTAATTGGTAGAAATGTAACATTTAGCCAAAATAAATAAGTATAACCTTCAGATGGTGAAGGCGGCTGCCCAGTTTATAGCTGGAGATGTAGATAATATTCATCAGTTCCTGAAATGCTTGCAAAATATCAGTATTGAGCAATATTTGTGTCATATGAATTTGGGTCAGTGAATAGAAGTATTAAGTCATTTATGTTAAGTATTAACAGCATTACTTAATCTGTTAAAATTGATATTAGCTCATATACATGTAATGAATGGTAAAAAATGGTTTGCTTGTAAAGGACTTCTTTAGTAGCAGGGGAAAAGAAAAAGTTTTGCTTGTATTGAGTTGAACATAGTAGTACTGATGGCAGGGCCGTTGCCATCAACTCTTTTGGTGGAGCTGTGGTACAATTGTGCTGCAGGGGAGATATATGAAATCTCTTTCTGTGCTGGAATATGTAATCTAGAGAATAGCTTAGTACATCGGTACCTCAGTTTTAATAGGGGTCTGTCTGCGTTTTTGAGCAAATTAAGGTATGTTCCAAGAAGAACCATGATAATGCAGAGATACATGTGGTTGGAAAATGAATGTCAAAGAATAATTGTCAGCAGTTTTCTTTTGCACCAAGATCAATATCCTGACCTAGTTCTAATGTTTTATTTTCATATTTCTTTTTATTTTAATGGTGATAGTGAAGCTTATCATTTGTGAATGTCAATGTGAAGGAATTGTGAACTTTTTTGGTGACGGGATAATAATTTTGACAAATTGAAAGGACTGTCCATGAAAACGCAAAATACTATAATTAGGAAGGTGAACTCTGAAATGTAAGTAGTGCTGAGTAGTAAAATGGTTCTTAATATTTTACATCTGACTTTCCTAAATATGTTAATAATGTGATAGTTGCAAAATAAGGTTACTACCATCTAAGGACATATTAACAGAACTCCAGTTTGCATTTAGCTAGGAGGCTTTGTCCAGATTTTGAGCCCCTTTTTTAAAGAAAAATCTGGTAATTTGAGTAGATTCCATTGAAGAACAAGATCTGCAACAGGCAGTTTAAGTGAAGTAATACATAATTACTGGATGTAATTATGTATTATGTAATATGGCTGGATGGGGCTTTGAGCAACTTGGTCTAGTGGGAGGTGTCCCTGCCCATGGC
>JAOXJM010000002.1:11360391-11381369 GCA_026413425.1 Tringa solitaria | reverse complement strand
ACTAGATGATCTTTAAGGTCCCTTCCAACCCAAACCATTCTATGGTTCTATGATAAGGAAACATTAATGGATTACTGTTTTTGTCTTACGTAGAAGACGACTCCATAGCATATGTGCAGAACTTCAAAAATGAAGAAGAGTCTTGTAAAGTGATTGATTGTTCTCCAAGGAGGCTGTGTGTGGGAGGGGAATAAATAGTCTGTTTGCACTAGCTCAGATGTTTGGTTATTAGGAGAAGATTCACTATCAAAATAATTAAAAAGAAAATTAGGAAAATTTTATTGTGTTTGAGATTTTTAAAATACTTACTCAAGTTTCTGGCATAGCATTGATATGGTTGATCATTCATGGTCCTTTTCCAGTACTAAACAATGTATAAAGGAATGTGTTTCTGGTGATTAGTCACAGCTTCCTTTTTTTTCTTTACTTTCTTTCATGACATTATTTTCTCTTTTTCAATGACAAAATGTTCAGGATTGTTGTCAGCATTACATAATTCTAGTATTATTTAGTGTTAACACTAACATTAGTCCAACCCCCCTAAAAAGTAATAGCAGTGTTGTATGATTTTGGGTTTAGTTTATGGGGGGGTTTTGTTCATTTTGTGTTATTTTATGCAGTGATTTTTTGGATAGGTAAAAAATAATTTATATTAAAAATACTGCAACCATCGAAATTGTCAATTCAGAAACATAGAGAAAAGGACAATGTCTTAAATGATATTATGTTAAATTTTTAAAATGGTTGTTATAGTAAAATTGTGATACTTATCTATCGGTTTTCATAAACACTTGTGTATTTTATGTATAGTATATGTTTTCTTGATCAGTTTATGAAAGAATTTAATATATCATAGTTTAATCATTCTGCTGTTAAATCAGGCAGACCTCTAGAGGGAAGAATCTGACAGCTCATGATCATCACATTTATAATCAATTAGTGATATTCAGTGAAGCAGTTTAAGGGAATCATTTAAACCAGCTAACATAATACAGGGCATCATAGTTACATCCACTATAGGTCACAAATAGTATAGACAAACATATATCCTGCAAAAGCTCATAAACAGTAATCATCTGCAAAAGATCAGCTAAGTAGCAAATGTTAGAGCTCAAGCAAAAAGTCTGAGTGGTGTGCTACATGAGCACTCTTAATTGTTCTTGAAAATGGAAAGGACTTCTCAGTATTGTCTGCAAACACAACAGGTACCTTCTCAAAAGCACAAGAGCCGAAGTTTTCTTTGTAAAGTGGATTGGATGTATTCATAAGGTGGATATCAATCATCTGTACCTGACATGTGGACTTCAAAGCAGAGAAGATAAATAAAACTAAGATAAATACAATTTGGTAAAATTGTAATTTATCTAGCTATTTTATAAATTTTCTATGTGACTTCTGCAGTTGACTTGCTGAGTGGAGAATGCAGAAAGCAAAAGGCTAGGCAGGAATGTTTCAATGAATCTGGAGGATACACTTCTTTTTTTTTCTTTTTGCAGTAGGCACTTATTCTGAGCATATTTCTTGCAGGAATTTCTTTAGCTTCTAGATGAGGTTAAAATAGCGAGAGAGATTATTGACCTCAAAAGTAATTTGAGGAGATGTGAATTAACTCTTCAGATTCAGGAAGTAAAAGTCTTATTGTTTGAACCACATCTGGCATCATAACTTTGTTTCAGTTATAAAAATGTGCGCTCAAGAACAGTCCCAAGCCCTTGAGTAACACAAAAAGCGAGAGTAGCAGGGCAGTGATTGTGGCGTACACCTCTCGGTTGCTAGATTGGACTCTTAATTGCTGAGGTCTGGTATTTTTTGCAAGAATGAGGTGGGTCTTTCCAGTGTCCTGGTTGTTTTGTTGTTATAGCTAGAGATGTGAAAGATATCGGTTATAGCGTGCTGGAATGAGAACAGTTTCTGAAACCTCACAAGTTTCCTGTGGGCCCTACTATGATATGGATTTCAGTGTATTTTCCAGTAGCATCACTGTCAGTGGAGACTTGTTTATTCCAAGAGCTTTTCTATGATGAGTAAAGGGAAGCCTTTGTAAGACAGCTCACAGGTGTGACCTTCTGAGCTCAGAAATAAGTAGCATAAAGCTGTTATTTCTTTGCTAGATGACATACCACCATTTTCTAAGGATTGCAGATTTTCATTTACATACATGCCCTTGAAAATTTTAATGAGAAATATTTTTAACTAATAGAATATTATTATGTTACTTGGTGCTATCAAACAAATGCAATTGTCTCCAACATCCTAATAAGGACTTTGAGGATGTATCAGTTTTATTAATTTAGTTAATTCCTCCGTTGTTTCTGAGCTATTTCTTATTTTATGATTTTAAAATATCTTGCGTCTGACACACTTGACCTTTCTCATCCACTTACCACTCAAAACTAAATCTATTCAGTAGAGCTCTTGAAGTATCCAGATTGAAGACTCCAACAATCTTACACTGGAAAGAAAAGACACTCTCTTTTTATAATTGGTATTTTAGGAAGAAACGGACCACTTGAAGACCCATTTGACAGAAGAATCCTGATGAGTATTTTTACCTCTTTTAATAAAGATGATGATAAGGATTAGGAATCCTCTGTTGTAGGATATCTCTACAAAATCTGAGCAGCTCTGCAGGACTCTGGGAGAAAGACTTTATAAAAAAACCATTTCCCTGTTTTTGTCAGAAGTCTCCTGTTTTATTGCATCTTGGCTCAAGTGCTATCCTTTGTTCCTTGTAATTCTTTGTCTTTTGTACTTCCTTTGACTATTAAAAGCTTGACTGTTTGCTTTAATCTGCTGCAATGACCTTGCAATGTGTGACATAACGTACGTATTTGAATGACGTGCTATGATTTGTGAGCTCTTGCAGGATTGAAATATGAATCTCAAAATGCTTAGTGATGCATTTATGTCATGAGTTTTTATGATTGCATGAAATGAAGTTAGGCATATCATAGTTGTATGAAAGACTTAGAGACCAATAGCTAAGAATTGTTGAATTTTTACCCCAAAGTAAATATCTTTCTTAAAAACCTGATGTTCCTAATGATGTATGAGACATCATATATACCAGACACTCGTTTATTTTTCTTTTGGAAGACAACTTTTGTACACATCTGTTGGGAGGATCTGTGTACAAATTTCTGAAGACTAAAATAAAACAGCTTCTAATCAGAGTCAATAACTATTACAAAAGTGAAAAATATTTAGGCATTGTATTCTTTGGAATGGAGTAGGATCTCCTGTGTGTGCAGTAACTTGATAGGTTTATGTCAGTTGTGCAGCCTAAGAACTTTGTAAATTGGTATGTGAAGAGCAATAGATTATTTTTTTAGCACTAGACTTTGTTTAGTAAATTTAGCTTTAAAACAAATTAATTTTAAAGGAGAATTCCTCTTGTATTTAGGCTGATGTCCTGATCCAGGGAGAGATAATTTGTAGTGCAAGGTCCTGTTCTTTGTGCCTGGAAAGAGGCCTTAAAAAGAACTTAAAGTACAGGAAATCTAGAATTATACTGGCTCTCGTACTGCCTAGTCTAGCTCTGACCGTTGTGGCCTATAAATATTAGTTCATTCCTTTGTTTTCCAGAGAGAAAAGGTGTCGTGTTATGTTCAGAAATCTTTGTTTCAATAATAAAATATATTGCCATGTACTCTGAAGGAAATGTCAAAGTAGTGGGGTGAGATTTGGCCTCAACTATCAAATTCAAGTCCCAAACTCCAAGTCTGTGATCAGATTTCTGTGCCATTAGATTTGTAGTGAAAAGGCCTATCACATTTTTAAAGTAATAGAGACTCAATTCTATCACTAGATAGACTGGCAGAAATTAAATCAGTTTCACTGAATACAGTGAATATCCAGGTGATGTCATTCTGAAAGCTTTTTGTGACTGTTGTTTTAAATCTGTGAAAATGCATTTTTTCCAATTGCAGCAGTAGTAAACTTGTTCAAAAAAATTTTTTGCACTTTTCTTCTCTAGATGTCATATATAAATTCACAGGCTGAGATGGTGCAGAGGAGATCCTCGTCTAAACAATAGCACACAGTGAAAAGGAAGCTGAAACTCAGTATTACTGAAATGAGGGGGTCACTTACTGGGATCCAGGAGCGGAGCTTTTACTCCTCCTGAGTGAACTCTCCTTTTCCCTTAAATCTTAGCTGAGGAACCAACCAAGTCCTAGGTTCTAGTTCTGCTTCCAGAATTCGTGAGGCTGCCAAAGCAGATTTTGCAAATGTTCTTAATATCTCATTTCTGATGCATCTAATGTCCCTAGCTAGTAGGAGTGCTTTAAAAATAAACCCCTGATAGGAGTGAAGAATGCCAGCACAGGCTCTCTGCTGTGCAGGAAGAGATTTCAAACAATAGGCAGAGTGGGACCCACAAAGAGCAGTGTTGCTGGAAATAAAGCACTTCACAACAAGAGGTTTTTTGCATTGCCTAGATTCTGTACAGAAAACAACTTTTTCACTTAAAACTGCTATTAGCATAATGTTTACTTATATTCTGATTTCCTTATGACCAGAAAATTAAAATTAATGCACTCCAACATTTCCTAAAAGATTGAAGCAGCCAATTCTGTGTCATCATCTGACTTTGTCCTCGGGTTTGCAGAAGGATCCCAGGGATTCCAGGGTTGCATATGGTGTCTCTTCCCAAGATCATATGATAGATGTCTTGAAAATACTGCACATGTTCATTAGTTCTTTTGTCTCTGGCAAAATTCCCCCCAAAATCAGAATAGTCTGTCCACATCGTTGTTAAGTTTGCAATACGTTTGAGATGTTGCTTTTTAAAATTCTATAAATATGTCTCTGGTGTTACTTCTTAAAATCTGGTTTTTGAAAATATGACTTTCCTAATTAATTCTGACTAGATCTAAATTGATATATAGGACTAGCCTTAGAATTTAAAATGCTGTGCCTGTTTTAGTATGTATATGAGACATATACACTTCTATGCACTGTCATTTAAAATAAACTCTCCATTCTCCAAATTACATTACACTGTGTTTAAATTACTATTCAAGCTACCACTTACTTTGACTAATCAGGTTAACGGATTTAAAAATCAGCTTCAAAGATGACGGGTAGGTGGAACAGAAACATCACACTGCTACTTAAATCCAAATAAAAAGTGTAAAAGAAAAAAGGCCAGAATATGAGAGTCAGATTTTCTTGTGTGGTAATCTGACAGTTTAAGCGTGTTTCTGCTATGTATCTTTAGTATGAGTTCTCTAAAATGTTAATCTTTCTGCATGTTTTACAAAAGGAACAGACAAAATTAAACATTGACATTAAACATTTGTATTTCATAATTCTAGCTAGACATAATTGTAGCAGATGATTAGTGCTTATTACTAGAGGAAGATTATTTGCAAATTCTTGAAATTCTATTATATATGTGATTTCTGATTAGATTAATTTATTGTCTTCGTGGACAAAGTGTAGTGATTCCATGAAAAGTAAAAAAAACCCAAGTCTTTCCTACTTACGTGGTTTTTAGAGCATTTATGACTCATAATTAAAGACCCTTTAAAATTTGGTGCACCTATAGTAGCTCTATCAGGATTTGGAAATCTGTGGCTCCAGATGTCAATGATTTGAAAGTGATGCTAGATATTCTAGTAGCTTCTTAAAGGTCTGGGTAATTACCTATCCCATAAAAGTTCTAATTGATTAATATATTATTCATTACTTTTGCTGGGAGAGATACTTTCCTCTATCTTAAACGCACGAGCAGTTTTAGGAATGCATCTGGAAGAACTTTCTAGGACTAATGCTGTGAATACAATACAAGCATGCTGCTGAAATTAAGTCTCTTTAGACGCAGAAGAGCTTTAGTCTGTTACTCTCCAATCCCCTACATGTCAGTGTGGAGCACTTAGCTTCTGTCAGCGCTTTAATATGTTTTCAGTGCCCTGGAAATGCTTCCTCACTGGTTCTGAACAAAAATCCAAGAGGACCTACTACACCATTTGAAGCTCAGAGAGCAAATGTGCAGAAGAGCTGCAAGCTCCACATTTTTAATAAGCTTCTTTTCCCTGAATTTAGGCAGCACCCTGAAGATAGACTCTGTCCATATGAAATCTAAAAATGTAATTACCTGGCCACCATGGTCTCACCAACGTATACATCAGTCTCTACTGTTTTTATACTTGTGAAATCTCTCTGTGGCTGAGCCAGTAACGTTGCTTGAATCTTACTAGTAAAGATGAAGAAATGACTTGCAGGGTTTGGAAAGCCTGTAGTCCTTGCAGATAGTTGGCTGTTTGGGTTTTCAAAAGAATCCCAGTGATTCAGGCATCCAGACAGTAACTTCGAAAGAATGAAAACTTAAACCCATATGTATCGCCTCTTTTCTGCAATGGTACACTTCTGTATTTCATCACTGGACTCAGTCCTGCAAACTGGTTTCCTCTGGAACCTCACAGAGGTGGAGAAACATGGTCTCTCTCATTTCTTCAGAGTTTGATACATAGTTGGAACTGGAGCTCTCGTCTGTTCTTAAGCGCCCGACTCACCTACTGCCTCATAATACAAACTTATTTGGAGTTGTTAGCCCTTGAGAGAGTAGAAAAATACTAAAGCAGAAACTCTAGGGAGGAATTACTGTAAGTTGCAGTAATGCAGTTATATGTAATAAATAGTACAGATGTGAATCTAGATTATTTAACACTGGGATGGCCTTAGGGAGTCAAATCTTGTATTAAAGCCTTATTTTCATGGGCAAAGTATAAATTCAGGGGAAAAAAAAAAAGTCAAGGCTCCAGAGACACTACAATAATCCTATTGATAGATGCATTTTCACGCACATAAATAGCCCTACCTTCTCCTTTGTATTTCAAAAAGAGCTGGACCAGCAGTTTCAACTTTTAAATAGATGCAAAAAATACACAGTTGATAATAAATAGTATAGATATTCTGCAGATACCGTTGGTTTTACTTTTCTCCTATATACAATGTGGAAATCATAGGAAGTGAGTTTTTAAGAGCTTTGAACATTTTTATATACCAGGTCTAGTCCAGTGGTTCCTTCTGTGATGTTGAAACATAGCAGATGCTTTAACAGAAAGTACAGTCACACTTATCTTGTAAAGGGTAGCTATGGATTAATCTTCAAGTATAATCTTTTTTATGTCATCCTGTTTGTTATTGGCTGGCTCAAAGCCATTGAAACATAAAGCTTTTGCTTCTCACCGAAACATAGTAGATATGTCTGTGATCCATACATCCTTATTTTTGAGCTTGACATCTATATGCCACGGCAATGTGTTCCACTACTCTATTTCTGTTTTCTTCAAGATTACATTTGTTTGTGCATTATATGTACTGCTTGTCAGTCTCTTTGGATTTTTCCTTGGTACTACCTTTCACAAGAATAAAACTAGAAATATTCCTGAATTAATATTGCTGTCAAATTATATGGCTAAAATAGATCTGAGCTACAGGAGATTCATTCTCCAAGGGTGATTCGTTTTGCATTAAATCTAAAGGGTAACCTGTTTGTTATGAATTACAGGGGCTTTCACAAAATTGAGGCCCATAATTAGGAAGAAAGGGTATGCATGAGTAATTGGCAGTCTTGTAATGAAAGATTGCCATGGGAAACCAAGTGGATCAACAGATGCTGAAACCCGTGCTATGATTCTTGGCATATTTGTTTTTCACTTTTCTTCTAGCCTTCTGAGTCATGTTGACCTGAGAGATTTGTAGATCTCCATGCATTACAAAAAAGTATTAACACTGCAGCAGATATTCAGTAGTAATAATTTTAAATGAAAATAGTTTGTATTCCATATATCAGAAAACTGAGTTTAATACATGGGCTTTTTCTGTGTTTAATAGGCGATGATAAATTGAGCAACAGAGATTATGAAGTATATGTTTTTCCAGATAGCAGGAAAGTGTTTCTGAAGATAGTTGCTTATCGTTGTAAAGAGCACATTTCTTTGACATTTATTACTGTAGAGTTAAACCCTTCTCCACTACCTGGTCACGCTTAGGAAAGGTACGCAGTGATACATATGTCAAAAAAAAATACCCCGAACTCATTTACTTATCCCAGTTGTAGGATAGGGATATAATTGATGTATATATATCACAAAAAGGCATAAAACCGTGCAAAGAGTTTGTGTTTTAACTAAGGAGGGGGTAGAATGGAAGAGGCACCATCCTGGATGTGTTCAGAAAAAAGGAGCCAAAAAAAAAATTGAATCACCTTTCTCGATAGTGGTATTGTATTCTGTAGTACCAAATACCAACAGTTTTATCCAGTTTGATATGCTTTGATATAAGCAGGGGCTTAAAGGGACTCTTGAAAAGCACAAAGTATGATTATTGCTGTTTCCAAAAAAGATATGCAGCTGGAAAGGTGAGAGTATGGTCTGAATGATCCTTCAGCATGTGGGGAAATAAGCAGACTTTATAGAATTTCTATTGTAAATTAACACAATTAATTTAAGAAATTGTTTTTAACACATACAGTGAGTTTACTGAAAGAAAAGTATTTGTTTGCAATAAGCCTGGTCTTTTAACTATGCATGCTGATTCTGTAAAATGCACTAGTTTTTTTTCCCAGTGAAGACTCAAAAAGCAATAATGATATTTTTGCTAAATCGGTATTTTAAGGCATTAAATACAGGCTCAATTAGTTAAAATCTTTTGTCTTTATCCCTTTTTGCAATCATAACTTTCAGGGTTTTTTTCTGGCTGGAACAATTGTGTTTGTTCATAGGAAAGATCTGAAATCTTCAGAGAGACAGTCTTTTTATAAAATGTCAGGGAAGCAGCATGAACGCTGTCTTTATTCAGCAAGTCCCTTTGAGCTGTTTTAGGGAGGTTTTTCTCAGTTATTTCATCTGGTTTCAGACCGTACAGAACTCTTCTGTTCTCTTGACAGAGCTGAGCAAAGGCAACTTGCATTAGAGCCTGCCGCCCAGTTTCATTTTCATATTAATAGAACATTTTTGCTACTGACATGGGAAGAATAGGGAAGCATTAGGAGTGCTTGATTGTCTAATGACTGACAGCAAGCTAGGAAAAAAAACCTGAAAATGCTACTTTTAAAGCTAGAGCTGATGAGAGATCCCTCTTTACTGGCTTAACCTTACTGTCTCTGTTGTATCTTTATAAAGAAACGAATCTGACCTGTTAGGAGAAAAACTGTTTCTTTAGCTCCGGAAACAGTTTGGGGATTTTTCCACTTGGGGAAAAAAGTAACTTAGTAAGGTTACTGTAGCCACCTTTGTAGTGTGCCCTAGCTAGTGTCTGAAATCAGAGATTCTGGAATCTGTTAGAAACTAGAAAAGAAAGTTCAAAGTAACTAGCCAAAGACTTCACAATGTAAACACTTTTCAAGGAGCATTTATGAACGTTCTCAAATTCATATATTTGTCTTGGTTGACTAACTTGCAATACCTCTATTTTTTTCTGGTTTTTAGAAAACCTTACGCTAAGGCTCTGAAAGGTGTAAGGCAAATTACAAATATTGTTATTTAAAATATCTGCCATGAGTTTTATAAGTATTATGATAAGAAGCAAACAGCCTTTCCACGTTGTTAAAGTCTGCCTGCTGTGAATGTTAGAGTAAGCTGCTTCTGAGAAACAGAGCTGAAGTTACCATGTGCACGTTGGTGGGACTTAGCATCATGCATAGGAATAATTGCTGAAAGAAAAGAGGTCTTGTAGATCACTTTAGAATACCCTTGCCGCCTTGATAACAGAGGAGAGAGTAAAGCATATTGGCAATTGTTGAATTAGTGCAATTATGGTTGAAATATTCAGTGCTAATCCTACATATTCCAGATTTTGAACATTTTCTAGCTACATCCTTTAACATAAACATTCTTTCTTTGTCTGCCCATCCTCACTCACCTCTAGAACATGGCACCTTCTGTTTGCAACCCAAGGTCCAAAATTACTTTGGCATTTCTGTCTGCAGAAATGTTTGTGACGTCCCAATTTAATTCCTTTTGATCAGAATTTTATATTCAGAACTGGATTCTGCAGTTGCTTTTACACAGCCCTGTCATTGTATTTTCATATAATTTTCTCAATTGAATGTTCCTTTGTTTTAATGTGACTTAATGTTTATAAATGTATTCATGCTAGAATTTAATTGGTCATCTTGGTAAATTATATATTATTATATTTGAAGGTGCTATAAGTAGGAATGTTTTCAGGCAAACACAGGTTGTCTCGAAGATACTGAGCAACCTAGTTACCATTTATACTTTTGTCAACACAAAGCATTGTTAAAACCCTTTTTTAACTAAGTTAGTAAAACAGTAGAAGTCAAGGTAGTAGACTAAAAGAAATACTGGTAAGGAGCAGAGACAAGAAAGGTCTTGGAAGTCCAGTTACAGACTCCAGGAGTTTGTGCATCTCTGTGTCACAAAGCTGGCCAAAGACAATGGAGCCTTCACTAATTCTCCTGCAGAATTCTTCTTCTGAGAACAAGGTCTTGGGAATATGAGCCACTATCTGGAAAAAGAGGTGAAACTGTGAGCAGGGTGATTGCCCTGCTTAAGTGCTAGGCTTACAAAATTAGACTTCATATAATTGCTTGTAAATTAAAAAGAGTAGACATCATCATTAATTCCTTATAGCGAACGCATCGTGAAACCTCAAATATGTAACTTTCTTGAGGCAAAAGGGGCAAGAGTAGCTGTATCTACACCATAGGAGACAAGAGCAATCACAACCTTTGGGGGCTAATTAACCTAAAGTTTAAATGTATTCTGATATGTCAGGATGGGACCTAGTTTTCAATTCCCTCTCCTGCCAAGCAGCATGATTTCTACTGAAGAAGACGACAGTGCTGAACTGTGTTGTGCTGCAGGAATGAGGTACTGTGCTGCAAAACTGACCCTCTCTGCCCTTTCTTAGTAACTGCTCATCTATCGCCCTCTTTAACGGGTGCTTTTCTTTGTTACGCAGGTGGATATAAACACAAAATTTCAATGGAGTGTGTCGTTAGAGACAAAGAATATTATTTGAAACAAGTCTTGTAGTAGTGACAGTGGACAGCAAATTGTGAAAACTAGTCTTTTCTAGGTCTTGTAGAAGAAGGGAAATATTCTCTGTCTTGTTCTGTCTTAGCCCTGTCAATCTAACCTTCATCTATCACACCTGATGTAAACTGGAAAGAAATTCATGTTTTTCAATCAGATTTGTGGCACCATCGGGTCAGTCATTTCTGTGCCAGTTCATATGGAACAGATATGAGACAAATCTGAAAGCATGTATAAATAACTAATAGAAGAAACTCCCATCACATAGGGGACTGGTTAACAGTACCGGTCTGTAGCAATGTGTACTGCTATTAAAAGTTGATGAAAAGCACAGATTTAGTTAAATAGATATAACTAAATAAATCTATACAGGGCAGCAAGTCTGTGAGGAGTGGCCAAAAGAATTATTACATCAGAATTAGCTCAAAAACAGAGTTTGAGAGCCAGGTTGAACTGTGGTCTGCCAGTTAATGGGGAAAAAAAACAAGCAAAACTGTTGCTGTGACTTGTTAGTTAAAGCAGGAAGCAGAGAACTGCTAGGAAGATATCAGAGAATGCTTACAGTGAGAGAGAGCCTAAAACCAGATGAAGGGTGGGAGAATGAAGCATTGATAAAGACAAGGACAAAAAGGAACGAGTTTATCCCCAGGAGCTAAGTGTAGATACCAGAAAAGAGATGAAACGTCATTAGAAATATACCGAGGAAGAAGAGGACCTATTCAGAGAGTATTTTCTATATTATTACACTCTTTATGCAGTTACTGCAGTTGGAGGACAAAGAGACCATGTTTTAGACTGGACAGGCAGACAGACAAGTGCCGGTATAATTTGCTCTGGGAACAAAAGGAAATTGTTCATTATTTCAGTTCATTTGTAGTCAGTTAACTTTGCTGTACCGTTATTGAAATAAAAGTGTAGAAGTACTGCAACAAAGTATTAAGCAAGAATAAAATATATTGAAAATGAACTCCCTTTGACACTATAATAGCATTTAATTGACATTAAATAGTTCCTTTGGAACCATTATGAATATGATATGAATACAAATGTATGAAACATTTCCATCATATTGAATCAACAGCTTCAACATATGAAGTTACATCATTGGAGGCTCTAAGACTTTCACTTGTGCAAGTGAATTTAGTACTTAAGAAAGTGCATGCTGACATTTCTGAAGACTGAGGTATTATTGTGTAAAACTCTTTTTTGTCATAGTTTTGCTAACAGGGCATGAACTGAAGGAGCTGATCAGAGCTTTCTGCAGCTTGTCTCACTACTCAGTGATGTTGTTTGCACTGTCCTCAGCCATCCAGTGATGGACACATTGCAGGAAGAAACAATAGCTAGGAATCCAGACGAGTAGATCCATGTGATTGTCACAACATTGGGTACTCTTCTCCATGCTTTGTTCAGTAATAAGACTTCTAACAATCATATAAAAAAATCTTTGTTTTGGATGCAACTTTCTCAGGGGACACAGAAGTCTGGGTGAGAGCATCATGAGTTTTTAGGGTTACTTTCTTATCACCCTATATGGTCATATTTTTATCTGGCTCTTTTCATCTGGTAGAATTGAACCTATTGCAAGTAGTAGTGCACGCTGTGTGTAAGAAAGAATGGGCTGGATGATATTCTCAAGAGTTCAAGTCATTCTGAAATGCAGTGAAACCAGCATGGAATCAAAATGGGGCTTTAACTGAGCAAGCTGTTGGTGTTTGAAAACTCTGTAATTCATAGTTAATTGCAGATACTGGAAGGCACTGCATGTCTTTTCTAAGTACATTATTGTGTGTGGTTCTCGTCTGGATTTCTCCATAATTTGCTCACTAATAGGCTAACGCATGTGGTACAACAGATTAAGGTATTAGATCTGTTAATTTTGGCAAGGTATTTCTCTTCTAACAAGGAGATTAAGCCATACCCATCCACTGATCAGCATAATAGAAAATAGCTCTTTTATTTGTACTCTTTAACTTTGGAAGTCTACTGAATTTTGCAATTGATTCTTAATTGGAAAAGGGAGTACTTTAATAGAAGGCATATTCCACTTAGAACGGGATGCCTTTGGGAATTCTATCAATGCACACTGGATTTTTTTTAATATATTTTGAATAATTACACAGTGTCTTGTTCTGAAATAAACACGTGCTGATACAAAAGCAGCTTATTGTGCAATTAATCTACAGCAGTGAATTGTTATTTAGGCCTAGTTTGCTATAGACATGTAAGGTATTTTAGGGAGAGAAGTAATTCCTGCAGTAGCAGATGGAGGATTTCTTTATATAAGCTTTGGTGCAAAGCAAGAGCTAAAATAAATTTGATAATTTGAATGAGATTGTCATGGACTTAATATTTCAGAAAATCCTGGATCTGTGTGCATCTTTACAAACACAATTGTATTTACGGGATCCTGCTAGTTTAGGGCTAGGCTTTTCAGAAAGATCCACTGACTTTCAATGGGAATTTCATGACAAATTCCTTTAGATTAACAGTCTAGTTTGGAAAATTGCCTTAGGGAGGTGTTGTTTTCATGCTGGCAAAAGTGATAGTGAAGTAGTTTGTTCTAGGAAAAATATCTAGTAATTGATTAAAGATTCAGGGTGGCTTTTTTCATTATAATCATGGGAAAGAACTGCTATGAATATTTGGAATAATTATTCCAAATCATAGCATTTTCCAAAACAACTGCATTTGGAAAGCAGCTGCTGGATCACTTGAGGGCAGGAGGGACAGTGGGTTAAGCTGCCTATACCTCCATCACTGGGTTTCAGTTACTCTTCTGAGCTACAGTGGTCAGTAAATAAACACTGAAGATGATTTATTTCTCTAATTTTCAAAATCTTTGAATAAGTGACTGTCTCTCCAATGCCTCAGCAGCCAAACCCTGCCACTCCCATGAAAACCAAGCCCTGTATCGAGGGCATAGATTGCTCGTATGCACTGGACCTTGGGGATTTGCAGTATTCCCTTTCCAGCGTAAGGAGCCACACCTTGTAGAAATGATACGAAGTACAAAGACTATGATTGGGCCACGTACAGAAAACACTGCAGTGTTCACTACTTATGAAAAGAAATTCTTTTTCCTTTCTGAACGTGAATGAGTTTATGTGTTACAATGTAGATCCTAGCTTTTGGATGGGTGGCATCTATTGCCAAAGAAGACTTCTGGACCCTTTTAAATGGGGTGTTTTCAGAGAGGAACAAAGCCTTAGTTCTCAACTGGGGAAGGTCAAGTGTTGCAAATAGGAGATGAAGAAAAATCACTGCTTCACCTTTCCAGATATTAATACATAATTACCAGGATTTCACTGCAAATAGGTATGATTTGAAGTGGGAAGGGAACATAAAACCAGTGTCAAATTTGGAGATGAAGCTGCCTACCCTAAGAAGCGTGGTCTCAGATCATAGGTACCAGCATTGTATTCTAGGGTTAGGATTAAATGAAGCTTTTAAGCTTGTAACTCTTATTAAAGCTTCTCAATAGAAACTTAAATATTAATTTCTTTGGGGCCTGGAATCATTTGGGGTTTTGTTGCCTTTGTTGTTGTGTTTTTTTGAATCTAAAACTAAGGTATTGAGAACATAATGGAATAATATTTTTACTCAAGCTTCCCACAGTAGATAAGTGCTGATTTTGCAGGGATGCAGGCTGGCCAGGAAAATCTTATACAAAGTTATACCAGAAAGCCTGTAATTCTAGGTCCCAACTCCACAGGTTCTGTATCATGTTTTGTTTCTGGTGTTTTAGTCCTTTTGGCTGATTTTTCTTCTGTGAAGAGTGTTCCACCTGGTGCAGTGGTTCTGATTAAGAGTAGGATACATTTGAAGGCGTTATAATGCATTAAGTAGCAACCCCTTCCAGGAAGATAATTTTAAAACAGACAGGTATTTTCACAATAGTCTACTGTACATCCAGAACTTTTTGCAGTTATGTAAACCACATTTGTTCTGGCTTTCCTTAGATTGCTGTCCAATATATGAATGTGTATTTTTAATATTATAAGTTGTTATAGCATCCTTATGTATGTTTTGAATACAACAGTACGTGCTCGGAACACTTTACTACTGCACCTTCCTTACTGGTCATGCACGTGGAGAATGCTCAAGTGGATGGCATGTTGCAGAGAAGGCACTTGTTGTGCAGTCACGTTTCGTGACTTGAGGATGTGCGCACTGCACACTGCTAATGGTAGACCCTGTGCTTCCCCTCTGCTCACTAGAGACTGTGCTGCTTTTTTAATTGCTTCTGGGTGCAATTCAAGTTGATGAGCTTTACCTATAAAGCCTACTTTTGCAGTGCTTGGCATACTGGAAGTAAATGAGTTGCTTTTAATAGCATCCTGTAAATTAAAACACATAAGGACTAAAAGGATAATTTTCTCAATGGAAAGCCATCATTTCTAGAATTCTTTCCTCCATTTATGCTATATTTTAGGGAACTTAAGGATGTGGCATGAGGGTTGTCTATTCCCTAGCTTTTATCTAGTGAAGTGGTAATATGGTGAGCCTAAGAGACGTCTTTGCATGAGACATCACTCTGATGTTGTTTGAGTAACATTGTTTATATCTGTTTAGAAGCCCCTTTAATGAGGAAAAAGAATTTTACTTATACTGATGGTAGATTATTAATTCTTTGCCTAAATAGTATAGTGCTTACCTGAGCCAGTGCCTGCAATGAGTCTGAGAAAGCTCGGTCAAAACTTCCATTTTCACTAGTAAAGAACTGATGCTGTCACTAATGGACTGTTTGATTTCAACCAGTGTCCATGGAAACCTTTGTCATTTTGTATTTTCATGTGTGGGTACTGGTGAAGTACAGCTTCTGGGGAGAAAAGGCCTTGGCCACTCGACCTCCTGAAGAACAGGCAGGTGAATTGTCTACTTTTTGCAAGGAGGCCATTTCTGTTGCTCAGGGAACTGTACTACTACATAGTGCTGAAAATGTGGGCAGCTGATTAAGCTCTGTAAAATTTAGGGAAGAAAGGGTACTCTCTCACACGCCTACGCCTGCCAGCTTAGCTCCTCGGCAGCCTCCCACCCTCCTTCCCTAGTGTCCTGTTACAATATTGACGATGATGAGGAAGTATTTTACTATGCCATCTCTTCAGAGTTTTTTGAAAACAGTAACAAGATATTACAGGGTATCAGCTATGAAGTAGAGAACAAAAAGTATGCCTGACATCTTCCTATGGTGGTAATAAATACAAATTTTTATAGTAAATACAGAGCTGTGGCTGTCAGAAGAGATTTTCCTTCATGTGTTAAACACTTTATGCACAGTTGTCATCTGGCGTGTTCGATTCTGAACTTAAAGCTTGATCTACGTCAAAGAAAATGGTAAGGTTTTAAACTCTAGAACAAATGGATGTAAAATTGCAATTTAATATGCTGAAACTGATGATGTGTATACCATCATTGTGCAGGTTTATATGCTTTTGTCATATCTGAGCATCCATACTTGCCTGTGAACTCCTTGGGACAGGAGTCCAAATTTGTGTTCCAGAAAAAATCTAGCACATTGCTTAATATGAAAAGTTCTTAGCAAGCTCTCCATTTTGTGGTTTGTTTTTTTTTCTTTAGCTTATCATGTGGTCTCTGTATCTCCTAGCTTTTAGGTTAGTATTTAATTTTTTAAAAGTAGAATTTGCTTTTAGTTATCTGTTAAAATTTCTCTAGTCCAAACACCAATCTGAAACACATTTAAACTGGAGAAAGGCTTAATCAGCAGCTCCTGTTGTCTTTGTACAGAGACAAGAAGGGCTGTTAGAACAATGCCCAGCTGATTAGAAAGGAGATATCATATTAAAAAAAAAAAAAAAAAAAAAACCAACAACAACAAACCAAACCCAAAACTAAAAAAAGCAGAATAGAACCTGAAACAGATGGAAATGAGAAAATTAACTTTATAAAACTGGGCAGAGATAGCAGAGCTTTTTTTATGAGAATAATTTTTACATACTTTTAGACAACTGCAAAAATGAAAATTGTGTTTAAGTGGTCCACAAGAACCCCTAGTATCTTGTAGATACTCAGCTGTGATAAGAAACAGCCACGAGGTGCCACTGTTGAGTTTCAGAGCACTGGGCGAGACAGGCTTTCTGTGGCAGCCAAAATTTGTAGCTGGGAAGGAATGTGTGGGTAGTAGTTGTGCAACAGAAATAAATTATTTCTGCAGTTTTAGGGTTTGTGAAATAGAGCCACGACCAACATTTTCTTCTCGTTGTTTCACCAGATATTATCATATCTGACAGTAGATCACTGTGACAGGTCCAACTTGCCTCTTTCCCCGCGTCCCTGGCTGGCAGCGTAGAGCAGAAATGATGCTAAATGAGAGAGGACTATAAACTCACTTTGTTGTTATGAAGCATTTGCTCTCTTATTGCAGGCTTTTTGGCAAGTGCATCTAGTCATTCTGCAAGTCTTTCTAAATAACAAGTTTACTTGTTTCGAGTGGTGCTGAAGTGTAGGAGACCCCACTTTTTGCATGGCTTTCCAGCGATGATTTTCTTGGTCAGCACAGCATAAATATGTTTTGGATATAGCCTGTCTGTGCTTAGAAAAACAGGAAGAAGGAGTAATGGTGACTCACAGTGTGATCGTCTTCTGACAGGCAAACTTACTTGAACAATGAATGTGGTTCTAAATGGCTTTGATTTGGGGAGTAGGTAATTAGAGCTTTCTGAATCTTAAACATATTTTTTTAAATGGACAATATTGCATGAGACAAGGTTTCTTTGTTGAGATACACACTTCATCCTACCTTGTCCAGAGTAGCAATATTTTACAGTCTGGGTTTATGGAATATTTTTGATTTTTTGCTTTCAGCCAAAATAAAATAAAAAGTTGGAAAGGCATCTGTGTGTGATATGTGTGGCACATAGATTTAAAGGCAAATCTAGTTGAGTTTTAAGAGTATTTTGAAGCCAGGGACTGGGATTCGGATTTTAGGTGCTAATCTAAGAAAATCACTTAAAATAAATAGTTCTCTTGAATTCACTGTCTTAAGTTAACCTGTTTTGATGGGTTTTGTTGAAATGGGGCTTCACACGTTGAAATACTTTTGATCAATATTATGCTAATGGATCTCATGGGAAATCTGTCAAGCATAAACAAGCTGGTTTTGAGCTACCATAAACTTCACCTTAGAAGCAAAAGAAAGGTCTTGATTTATAATTTGATGTAGAAGTCTCTTTGTGGTGCAGTTTTAACCCATTACTTGGTCAGTTGTGCAGATGCATACACCTTCTGGACAATGATGTGCAAAGATAGAAAGTGAATTAGAACCTATAGGTTTCCTTCAAGTTTGATTCATTTCTGCTGATAAGCAAGGCTTCTGCTATCTCCTTACAGTAATATCCTGGCTGTGGTTTTGGGGTGGGGTTTTTTACTACTTGTTCTAAAGTCTATTTTTCTCTCGTGACATATTTCTTTACTAAAAGAGAATTACTTAAGAACAAATTTTATTTTGAGAAAAATATAAACTTATACATTTATTCTTTTTTATAACTCTCAATATATCACTTGAAAAAATATTTGAGGGTTTTTTTTTTATTATTATTTATTATGCTGACCTTGGAAGTAGCAGGCCTTATTTTTTCATGTATTTGTTGAAATAGAATGCATTTAGTAGGATTGCATATTAAATGTCAACACTTACAAGAAAACTTAAGAAGTTCATTTACAATTGTCATTTTAGGGTTGTAAATGAAAAAATGAAATTTCTCCAACTCCTGCTTGTATTCTGTCGTTGCATCTGGGATAGGTCTGTTTCTTCCACTTCAGGCAAATCACTAGGGCTTTCTGGACAGAATTGTACTTAACATAATAAGTATGGGTATATGAGGCTACCCTCCAAGAAGGAAAACATAGAAAAAGTTTTTATTAATTGTATGATTGCTGTTTATTGTTGTATGAGTATAGGCTGATTTGCAGTGCAACTGCTGTCCAAAGTAAGTGCGATGTTACTGACTTTGGAGGAGCTCTTCCTGATTTGCATTGTTTTAGGGCAGCTACAGGCACAGCTGCTCCTTGCAAAGATTTAGAAAAGGCAAATGAATGAACAGTAAAACAGAGTCCATAATCAGCTACACAGTTCAGAGTACACAGGAGTCTTTTTATTAAAGATATAGATTTTGGTGATTACTTTAAGACCATCATATGAAGAATGGAAATGACTTTTCACAGAGCTCTTTTTCCTTTATTTTTCTCTCATTTTGTGTTGTTGATTAAAAAAAAAAAAGTTATTCTAAAGAAAAGCCCTCATCAAAAATCCTTCTATTTTTATGTGTTCACCAATTTTCAGGCTCAATTACACCCAAATTACAAAATACAATTCTGGTATCATGACATTTGAATTTATTCCTTTATATGTATTCCAAATTTGCATTTGTATTTTGCAATGTCCTTGCATAAAATACCTCACTGTGGCGCTCTGATTAATTGATTAATTCACTTTGTAAATCTTTTTGACATTCTTAGTAAAAGTTGCTATAGAATTTCTAAGTTCAATTTATCAATTTAAGGGAAATCATGTAGGAAAATAAGCAGTAAAAGGACAGTAAATCACGGTACCATTTGCATGGCTGTTAATGTCAGGATTTTGGAGAATAATGATCAGCCAAATGCAGTAGGTTGTGTGTTGTCCCGCAGTGAAAAAGTTTCTGTATTCATTTACTTTTCAGTCAAGTACCCCACTTAAACTCTAGCACCAGTTTTCACTGTTTAACTTGAAAGATTACTAATCGTCATAATATGGTATTGCATTGGAGGTCTTTCTTTGCCTCTATGACTCTGGCAAACATTGTCATGTGAAGGTGAAGATATATTTCTGACTCTCTCTAACACTTCCCAAGTAGAATATAATTCAATCAAAGCAAGTCTGGGACCTGAGCTTCAGACCATACTAATCATCCTTAGGGCCTGAAACTAAATGTCCCAATTTCTTAAAGACCATTCTTAGTCACTTATTGCTAGCTTAGTCAAGTTATTAAATTTGACCCACACGCCTATCTGTATTTCAATAAGGTGGAATTCCCATTCTTATTGTTATATTTAACTTCCATCTCCTTTGTGTTTCAATTATAAATTGACTTTTCTCTGATAAGGTTTTTCCAAAGAATTTGAAGATGCATTTCTTTCTCCAATATTAAAGTAATCCAGATCTTGTTTTCTGAGAATTAAAATTTTCTTTTCAGATGTGCTTGGATAGGTAAGGTCTTCAAATGTGAAGCAAAATAAATGTTAAAGAAAAATCATAGAGAAAGCCCCATCCACAAGAAGGGCCAGGAGGAGGATCCTGGGGAACTACAGGCCTGTCAGTCTGACCTCGATGCCTGGGAAGGTCATGGAACAAATCATCTTGAGTGCTACTGTGCAGCAGATGAAGGACAACCAGGTGATCGGTTCCAGTCAGCATGGGTTGATGAAAAGCGGGTCCTGCTTGACAAACCTGATCTCCTTCTATGACAAGGTGACCTGCTTGGTGGATGAGGGAAAGGCTATGGATGCTGTTTACCTGGATTTAGCAAAGCCTTTGACACAGTTTCCCAAAGCATTCTCCTAGAGAAACTGGCTGCCCATGTCTTGGATAGGAGTACACTTCTCTGGGTGAAACACTGGCTGGAGGGCCAGCCCCAGAGAGCGGTGGTGAATGGAGTTAAATCCAGTTGACGCCAGTCATGAGTGGTGTTCCTCTGGGCTTGGTACTGGGCATGGTTCCCTGTAATATCTTTATCAATAATCTGGACAAGGGGATCAAGTGCACCCTTAGTAAATTTGCAGATGACACCAAGTTATGTAGGAGTGTTGACCTGCTTGAGGTTAGAAAAGCTTTGCAGAGGAATCTGGACAGGCTGGATTGATGGGCCGAGACCAATAGAATGAAGTTCAACAAGAGCAAGTGCTGGGTCCTGCATTTGGGTCACAACAACCCCAGGCAGCGCTACAGGCTTGGGGCAGAGTGGCTGGAGA
>JAOXJM010000002.1:11349157-11360007 GCA_026413425.1 Tringa solitaria | reverse complement strand
AAGTCACAGGCAATAGGACAAGAGGAAATGGCCTCCAGTTGTGCCAGGGGAGGTTTAGTTTGGATATTAGGAAAAACTTCTTCACCAAAATTGGCATTGGAACAGGCTGCCCAGGGAAGTGGTGGAATCATCATCCCTGGAGGTATTAAAAGAAGGGTAGATATAGTGCTTAGGGACATGGTTTAGTGATGGGTTTTGTCAGTGTCAGGTTGATGGTTGGCCTCAATGATCTAAAAGGTCCCTTCCAACCTGGACAATTCTGTGATTCTATGATAAAGTCTAGTATGACTACGATGAGAGCACATTCAATTGGCATCACTTCTAGGAACGCCTTCTGGAAATATTAAGTACTCCAAGTGATCTGTCTGCAGCAGCAGCATTATAGTGCAGGCAGAGCAGATCAGGCTGCAGCAGGCACTGTATTTCATCACTAGCACAGTGGTGGAGCACATTGCTTTTGCTACAGCAAGCTGCAGTTTACTGGTCTCAAAATAGTTGTTAATTGTCATGGCAGAAGCAGGAGAAATAAACTCTAGGTAGAAGTGTAATTTCCAGAATGTTGTAGTGCTGTGTTTTAGGAAACTAGTCTCATTTGGGCTCCTCTGAGTTCCTGCTACAGCAGCGTTATTGTTCGCAGGTGTGTCTGAACATGGACGAAGGCTGTTTCATGCACTGCCATGGTATGTGTTTTCTTCAGGGTTACTGCACCATATGTCAGTATTGATCTGCTGAAATAAACCTTACTCGGATATAAGCTGGTGTAACCACTGACTTTACCCCAAATAAATTCTGTCCAACCACTACAACAACATAAACTGCAGAAACAGTATTTCTTCTGATTACAGGCAGGTGTTACACAAATGATTAAAACATGGCTACCTCTGTCCTCAAAGATCAATGGCTATGAAAACCCTATACTTCATCTGCTCTGTAAAAACAGACCATTTCCTGCTGAACCTTAAAGATTTTTTTTTCATTATTTCCCTAATACAGGAGGAGAAAAACTCCTAACAACAAAAACGAATAAAAAAAAATGTAACATGAAACTTTGTACCATTAATCTACGGTGCTTGCTGAACTTCACATGGCTTGTTTTTCCAACTACAGTCATTTGATAGCAGTTGTATGAAATTAAATCTTTAAAACTTATAAGTCTGATGGAAAGGGGGATAAGTGGTGTGGAGGCTGCCCGTTTAATTTACTTACAAAGTCATTGTGTTCCTTTGATCACTATTAAATAAAACACCCAAGGCTTTCCAGTGATCTTTCAGTAGTCTACAGGTATTTCCATTTCTTTTTTATCAATTGTTTACAGTCACTAACATATTTGGTCTGTGAAAAAATGATGCTTAGATTCAAGGTAAGTCAATTAAGTCATAAACTATGCACAGGGTTAGGAATGTCTGGAAGAGAGAGGTTTGAGAGCAGTCGTTGATTGACTATAAGGAGCAATAAATCACAGTGATGTGATGGTGCCTTTGGTCAGTGCTGCTCCCTGGCAAAGTACAAGGTTGTACGAGTCTAAACAGGTTTGAAAGAAACTAATCAAAAGAGACTTCAATCAGGAGAGCCAGACCTAGCTGAAGTGTGTCTCAGGTGTCCGGAGACAGGTGAGGTCCCATGCTATGCTTAACCATAGTTATTTGAGCATCCTGTCATGGTTAGACTTCTGCTGCTTCTGGATGTGGTACTGCAGTGACATGGAGGAAATCTTCTGAATTTATTATATCTTGGTTCATAGTAACTCTCACCACTGAGTTATTGGATCAAAATTTGGGATTGTATCTATGCATGCTTGAAACAAATAGTGTGTGGCAGTAGTGGAGGAGGGAAGTGGAAAATTGGTTTACTAACTACTCACAGAACTGGAAATAGCTCACATTTCCAGTCATTGTTTGATGAACTGAATGTCCTAAAGAGAAATTATTTCAAAAACAAGAAAGAAGTGACTTAAAGTGGGTATTATGGTTTCTAGATATTTTAGCCCACTGTCTCAAATCATTTGAATCATTGTCCAAAATCCTGAGCACCCTACTCATTTGTAGTGGTTTTATTAGCAGGTGGCTGCCAGCAAGCAAATTTGAAGCCGTAAAAAAAAAATGTTGCCGTTGATGGAAACAGGCCCACAGAGACATATTCATCAGAAACCTGAAGGTAGATTTAGTCGCTTGAAACATACTCCCTATTGCTCTGCCTTAACCAGGCAACAAAAGAGGGCTTACCTAATTAAAGATTTACTTTGGGGTTTTTTCCTTCACTTTGTCTTTCCATTTTAAAATGATCCGTCCTTTATTCATTCAACAACAGAGAGGTCAAGGCTAAAATCTTAATGAAATTGGTCACAGAGGAAAAAAAAAGACTCTGTTTTGCTTGGCATTGCTGTTAGTTCAGGTTCTTGATCATGTAGGTTTACCCTAAAAGACGTCAATGTTACATTATTTAATTCACAATCTAGCCAAATAAAGCATGTGCTTTTTCAGTCCTGTGGTTGCTTCAAGTTTTTGCTCAATGAGTTGGCTGGGGGGTGTTCAGATACGTGATTCCAGTGATATTCATATGTCAGGTGTATATCATTTATACATGCATTTTTGTTCAATTAACAGATTGGATTATATTTGCATTTGGATAAGGTTAGTGCTAGACTTATTCTGTGGAGTAACTCCTTTTCTGAGTGACAAGTAGGTCTTAAGTGATGAGTATATCACAAAATGTTCTTCTGAGTACAGTTGGATTTGCTCACTTGTGTTTTCACCAAGCTCACTTTCTCCTGTTCGTGATACAGGCATGGAATCTGTATTAAAATTTTACATTTTTCTGATCACTGTTGCCTCATCTTCAGTTAAAACCCTTTTCTTCTTTTGTTCCAATGGAATTGGCAGCGTTGAAGTTTCTTAAATCAGAAAGATAAAATATTCCTCTTTGAGAAAATTTAGCTGCATTATATCAAACAAATGTGATAACCTGACTGAACTGAGGCAGCCACTCACCAGCATGGCTATAAATGAGTCTTGATTTTTGTCAGCAGGAATGCAGTAGGAGGTTAATAAAATCAATAATGATGGCTCTTGATGGAAATCACAGAATTAAAAGTTGGAGCTCATTTTTTCATCAAGGTGGGAAAAAGATGTGGTAAGGCAGAAACATCATAACTTGGAAAACCAAAGTGTATTTACTTTTTGTATGTCAGATAATCATCTCTTATATTGGCTGGTTTCTTACATTTCTTATATGATATCCTATTAAAAATCACATTCCCAACTTAAATGGTGCTGTACTTTTTCTTATGTCTGTCAGTAACATCAGTAGGATTTAGAAGAGCTTCTGGGCTGCTGTAAATATGTTGTAAGAGTAGGTTTTCTATTGAAGCTCCCCCAAGGAGCAGATTTGCTGTAGCAGAGGTTCAATGCTTAAAGAACCTGTTCATCAGCATGTTGCCCCAGTCTTTCTGTCCCCCAGAGCAGAGTGTGGAGTTCTGGTGCTGCATGGAGTGTGCCCATGCTGAATTCACGCTGTTGTACTCTCACCGGTGACCACTGCCATCTGAAATTATCTGAAAAACTGATTACTTGGCCAAATACTTCTCTGACTGTTTTGTGTTTGTTTCTATAGCAAACGGGCAAAGTGCAACTGGCCAAAACGACCAGTTGTCCCTGACACCAGCCAGATGTGTGTCGGTTCCCAATGCATTACCCATGATTGTCAACCTGACTCCACAACTGGGAGGTGGAAGCGTGTGCTTCCCATGGTACCAGAACAGTGCTGAGCTTTTCTCGGGAATATTAAATGGAAAAAAGGTTGTTGAAATACTGTAACTAGTGTTGAATGGAAATGGACCTCAGTGTCGGGAGCATTTATAATGGCAGCAAATTTGCCTTGGGATTCCCAAGCTCACCCTGACTTAGAGTGCTGCTACCGCTCTGCATCTGGGCTGAATTCGTGTGTCTTATTTTCACTCTTGTGTATAGTTGGGTTTATTTTGACCTCTACCAGACTTTGTTTTCATGCCAAAGGAGAAAGTTTAGTTTTGGAACCCCTGGAGTATTTGTTGCTAAGAGACACTTCTCATAGTTGTTTTCATGGCAGTTTTTCAAGACTTTTAATGTAGGTAACTAAAAAAAATTTATTGAAATGTTTTAACATCTATTTTGTAAAAACTTAATTTGTGGGTTTTTTTTCAAAAATTCTAAATAATGAAAAAGAATCTAAAAATAATAAGATATTTCATGTATTTGAACAATATACGATAGTATGAAAAATGTGCCCTTGTGTATCAGTTTAGAAAGAAAAATCCAAGAATTGTGTTATGGCACAAATACAGTTTTTGAATTAAATTTAAATACTTACAAGTGGTCATACGGCACAGTCAAAAATTTTGAACCCTCCATTAGTATGAGCAAAAAAATTAGAAAGACACCTAGCAGAATTGGCAATATTGCTCCATAAGGTTTATGAGATTATGAGATTGTAAATATGAAGGATTTGCGGAACTATTAATTAAATTTTCTAAATCTTATGTAACTGCTTCTTTGAGCTTTCACAACAAAAATAAGATCTAATATGGATCCATTTTATGGGACATATCTTGTTTTGCTAAATCCTTACATCACATGTTTAATCCAACATAGTCATAGCCATGCAATAGCAATTATGATATTTAATCTAGTATACATCACTTTTTCATTTTATTGCATGTCAGTAAGGAAGGGATTTAAACCTAGCCAGAAGCATATTCTCTAAAGTGTCCATCTTTTTGTGTCTGTTGGGATTAAAGGGCTCAGAAATTCCTCGGCAGCAAAGTAGAGGACTCTCTAGGAGCCAGGCTGTTCAGGTTTTTGTAAAAAAGTCTTGAGCTCTGTCATGTGGAATGGGTAGGAAGGAAAACTGCAATAGGTAGTCTTATACTCTGCATTTTGAAAATTGATTTCCTACCCTCTAGAAACTTAACTCATTTTGCATGATAACAGTGAAGGGAATAAGAAATATGAGTCCATGGACTCATTTCGTGCTGAAGCACTGAACATGGAAAAATTGTGCTGGTATTGATTTCTAAATATAGGTATTTCTGAACGCAAAATAAGCTATTTCATGAAAGATTGTTTTTGCTTACATTTTACTGCCTTGGTGTTCAGAGTTCACAGCTGTGGAGCTAATGTAGATAACTTGAAAATTCTTTTTGGTTTTAATGAGCGTGGTCCTCAATACTTCTCAGCTAAAAGAAATGGTTCTATCTGTTCTGCAGTTCAAAATATTGGAAAATTGGCTTCTCATTGATTACTGCCTGTGTGTTGCAATGGATTCCTTTTTGTTCTTTTGTCTTTAAAATTCAGATTTTCTTTTCTTGTACATTCATTTTTCCTTCTAATGTATTTTCTACCACCTCATTTTATTTCCCTGATGCAGAAATTCAAACACAATTTTCCTCCTTTTTACTAACATGTTACCCTTGTTTCCAGTCCCTATTCTCTGCTGAGGTTTATGCCTCCTCATCTGCACTTACTTCAAAACCTGTCCTTCTCCCTCTGACTTTCCCTGCTCTCACTGAAGCTGATTATTCCAACTTTTCCTTGCCCAGATTGTAAAATGTCACACAACCATTCTTTTGTGCCATTTGATTCAAAGTTGATTTAATCTGTAAGAAAGCTGACATGTGAATGTTAACCTTTCCCTCTGTATTTTAACAGAATTGAATTTACCAAAATAATACAGAAAATATCAATGCGCCTAAGGATCTTTGAGTAAATCATCTTACATTAGTCTTCTCTTTGAATTTATATTCACTGAGGAAAGCAATTTATTTTGAAGATATGGGACTATTTCACACTATTTAAGTATGTTTTCAGCTTTCATTGACCTGACAGATCAGTAGCAATTGACTCTGATCAGTGGCTTTTCTTATTAACAGATTAGGTTTTTTGAATTCTTTGACGCACACTCTTGAAATTTCTCCACATTCTATTTCACTTTCTTTCAGGGTAAGATTTCCTTTCTTATGGAATCAGCTGCTCCAGAGGTAGCTGGTGACAGCTTTTGTCTGTGTAAAATTCTTGTCTAAGGGCATTGACAACTAAAACTGTAATTATAACCCTTTTGTGCTTATTTTCTGTAATGTCCTCAAAGTGTGATAATTAACAAAGCTGATTATTTTTCAATAATTTCTGTAAGACCAGAATGAGGGAATAATTCTGATTTGCAGAATGGTTGCATACCACTGTGTCCAGTGCTGTGCCAAAAGCATACTTCTTCAGTTTCTCTAATAGACTGTTAAATTTAGTACACTGAAAAATTTGGATTAGTGTTACCCAAAGTATATGTTTAATTGTTTAAAGTTTAACTTATGCATAGGCATTTTGCTGGATTAAGACCCATTCTTTTCCTATTTCAATTATGATTAGACATCTGCCTAAGCAGTTCTGTCTTACATGGTGTTCGAAAATAAGTAACAAATAGGAAAATTGAGTGTAACCATCAAATTATACAGAGAGAATCAGAAAAATACCAAAGCCGAGGAAGCTCTGTTCTCCCTGTTTCAAAGAACCCTACTGTTCTGCCATAAGGCTTCCCCAAGTTCACTGGAGATACAGTCTCAGCATCTGAAGAATAATTTTCAAAATTGCATAATGTTAGTATTTCTTCCTAGACAGTAAATTAGGGAAAAGCAGCTTTAAGGCAGCATGTTCTCTTATTTAGGTGTTATTCCAATACTAATCCTCAACTAGTATGTTCATTCCGTTTTTGAAGTTAAACAATTGAAATATGCCTAATTAATGCAATATTTTGGAGGATGGAACTAATGTGAAATTTAGCCTGTATTACAGGAGAAGATGAAGCAATGCCTGTTAAAATTAAACATTTTCAAATTAGTTACTTTTGGTTTTTTAGATTACTATCTGTGGAGATCCTTGAACCACATCTTCTATATTTTAAAAATCCTGTGTGTGTTAAAAAGCTATATTAGAAAGGGCTTATCATTAAAAGATCAAAATAAACTTTAAGCAGACTTAGACACTAAACTGATTCAAGTTTAAACCCGCTTGAAACTACAACCAAATGTATGACTAAAATGCAATTTAAATCCACCAACTGCATACGTTAAAAAGTACTGCTGGTGCTTGAACATTTATCCTCTTTCAAATCATCTATTTAGGGAGGAGTATTACACATATGATTTTTCTCATTTGATATAAGGTCATCTAATATATTTATCCTGATTTGCATTTTTTGTGAAATAAATATGAATGATGATTAATAGATACGAATTGACATGAATTAGAAATTCCTGGCAGCAGTGGTTCCTGAATGGAAACAAAGTGGAAGAAGAGTAATCCAGAGTTGGAATAAGGTGCATCAAGTAAATGTCTTTTAAATATTTGTGTAACTGCAAACATTGGTACCTAAATTCAAGTGAGATTTGTTTTACTTTACATAGCAGTAGATTATTTTCAACATTTGTATATAACATAAAATTTTTATTTTGTCTTTTAAACCTTGTAACAATTTTATGAAGCATTTATGCGATAGAGAACTTAGAGAAACTTGCTGGAAAGAAAAGATTTATTCCCTTTGTAGTTTTGCCATTGTTTTCTACGTGATTTAATGCAAATCTCTAGAAGGTCCCTTCCAACTCCGACAATTCTGTGATTCCAGTATAATAGTTTCAATGTATAGAACAGGGTTTTTTGATACTATTCTTTTTTTTCCTTCAGATCTATAAAAAGATTTATTATTCAGAATTGAATCTTTTTGGATAAACAAATTTTATTTATGAATCAGAATGTAATTTTATTCCAAGTTGAAATTTACTAAAATATTATTATTCAATCTGAATTTAATTTTATTAATTATTAGCCCAGCTCCAGTTTCCTTCTAAGACACCTACTTCATTCTGCCATGTTCATATTTCATAATGAAAGTTTGGTATTTTACTTTTTTTAAGTGTCTCAGTAACCCCTTTTTTTCCACAAACAAGCTCAGCAAATACGAGCCACCCAGCCAATCAAGGCAGAAGACCTGAGTAATTTTATTTACTAAAGTCTGAGAGGCAGCTCTTAATTAATCTAACGTATGACTAGTTACTTCCACATAATGAAAGTTTTAATGAGTATGTCAGATGCTATTACATAAAATACTTTGCAGAAATCCAGATATACAATAACCTTTATTAAATAGATCACTAATATTGAAAGGGATTATCCTGCCAGGATGCCGGATCTTCTGTCAAAAAAAAGAAATGTAGCTTCTGAGTCTATGTTCATTTCATTGAAATACAAAGTTTGAATACTTATTTCATCTGAGAACAATTTATTTTTCCGGTCAAGTGCATGGGCAACAAAATGGAGTATTCACTCCCACTTCAGGATATTGTTGTTCTGACTGTAAGATCTATTATCTGTATGATTACAACAGTTTTTGACCACGGGGAGTTACGTTTTTCAGTTCACCCATTCTGTACACTTAACACAGGTCTGTTGGGAGGTTCAAAAAAATACAGCCCTATGGTTCACAACCGGAGAAAGTGTGTTAACTAATTCCACATAGATTACTTGCCGGGCACTGACAACATTACTGGCGATACCATTTGTGTACTAAAAGGTAATCGGAAGATTTTTCTCTAAGAGAAATAAGATTTTTGTAGGTCTTCCCACTCTGAGGCTCATCGATCCCTTTACCTCGTGTGAAATGCCTGTATATAGGTAGGCAATGAATAAATTGTGTGGGCATGACGATGTGACAGTGCATAATGTGCTTCTTTTAAATTAAGATTTAAAAGTAGCAAACACATAATTTTAATTGCTTATTGCTGTACACTCACAAAAAGGCAACTATTCCAGGGTAGGAATGTATCTGTGAAAGCAACAAGATGTTTCTTTATAAACATGCTTTAGTATCCATGCACATTGTCTTTCATTTGTGTGTTCCTTTAGGTGAGGGATTTTCCCAAGGAACAAAACTCACCAAATTGCTATTCCCCAATAATGCTGTTGTAGTTAAGGAATATGGATCCATTTCCAATCTACAGTATTGGATATGAAAATGTGCAGAATGAGGGAAGTTCAGGCTCCTGAAGTTAGTTCAGTCCGAGAGCTATGAGAAACCTCATTGTGCATGGCTGAAATGCTTGTATTTTCAGTTAGCGTGCACTGTGTCCCTCAATGTACCGTATATGGACAGAACGCTTTAGCTAGTGTTTCATGATAAAACAACAAAAGTTTAACAGCCACCATAAAATCAGCAGTGTGTTTTATTGATACTTTTAAGTGATAATCAATAGAAATTTATAGAAGCAGCAGTGGGAAAGCATATTTATATTGAGTGTATCATTGCCAATTGAGTGTATCAATACCTGTTTATTTCAGATTTAAAATGAGAATATTTTGGATGTTCTAAATTTTGCGGGTCTGTGTGTTCTCAGTGAAGAAGTAAATTACTCATGCACTTCTTTTGGATTAGTTGATTATCCTGAAGTCATTGTTTCTTTTTATCAGCATCACGTTGCAAAGATGCCAAAGTGAAATCAGTCTGTGTGTGGTGACAAGGATTTGACATCATGAAATCTCTTACATTTCTGGGAGCTGACGGTAAATAATCTTTTGGAAAAATCAAACACATAATAAAACAACAGGGATCAGGAGGTAATCCTCAGGATAGGCCAAGATTGACATAAAACTCCCATTACTTGCCCGCAAGTCTGAGTCTCGGCTTTCTGTGCACAGAAAGCAGAGCACATTCAATTGAACACTTTTTCTACCAAATGTAACCATTTAATTTTCTCCTAAGTAAACTATGGTTAGCTCTCTACCACCAGTGTTAGACAAATTAATTAAGCACAGCTCTATCAAGGTGTTTTGTTAATTGATCACATAGTCCCTCTAATAAAATTTAGAGAGGAGAGATTATTAGCAATTTTTTTATTGCAGAGTAAATTGTGAGTGCTTTTTCCCTATGAAATGTTTTCTTCAAGTAGAAAGAACACAGTACAGATGAAGTATTTTTACGTTTGATTAAAAGAAATGATAGTGTGAGACTTCTCAGTTCCTTCATGTGTTTTTCTCTCGTTGTGCATATTAACTATACACTTGCTATAAAATAGAGGAAGTCTTCAAATCATTTCAGCCACTTTGACAGCTTGAAGGCCAGAGACATGTTAGCTCTTTACGTAAGGGATTTATTTCCTCTTCCAGTCTTTGTGGTATATAGTTTAAAAAAAAATGTATTTTCAATATTTAGTGTCTATATATGTGTGTGTGTATAGGAATGTATATAAATATATACAAGAGGTAGTTGTAACTTTCACTTAGAACTGCTGTTGAAAAAGGTACTGCTTTTGCCACAGGAAAAATGTCAATTAAATATTAACTGTTCTGCCTATCCGTATATGGTAAAATTACCCTATAATTGTCATCATATTCAAGCACACAAAGCTCTGCTGTAATGCACAGGAGTCTTACCTGCCTGAGCTCTGTGGTGAAGTTCTAGGGAGCTCTTGGGAAAGGGGAGTTCTCTGATCACTGGGTGTCAGTCTTCTGTTGTTGCCAGATTGATTTGCATTCAGTCTTCATTTGAATTTGCCTCTAGTCAGAAAAAATATGGCACTGTGATATATAGAGTAATTAAGTTTTGGCCAATTGAGCGTCCTACTTGCACTTTCTTTTCATACAGCACAAGCATTTATTTTTTTAAAATAGTAAGCAAATAATAATTTAAAAATGCCCAGAGACAAGTATGAATACAACATTTTATTTTCTGTCTGTTATTAATGATAGAATTTAGGGCATATCTACTGGGTATTTTCTTAAGTGAATGGAGTTGGCAAGAAATCATGTACCTAACTTCAAGGCCTGTGTATCCATCTG
>JAOXJM010000002.1:11337401-11347619 GCA_026413425.1 Tringa solitaria | reverse complement strand
AATCTTGGGCACTAGAGCATGCCCTGAAGAACCATGTCTACACGTTTCTTAAAACAAGAAAACACAAGAAAAGGTCTGATTGTGCTTTCCACCCTTATTCTAGGTATTAATATTTTTAATATTCTTACTGTCTCTCTGTGTATGTATATTGAATGTCTGACTGACTGTAGCTTGTTTCTGGACTTACCCAGCCTTTATGATGAAAATCTGATGATGCTAATTCTTGGACCTCTAATACCCTGTAAGCCACAGTGTCATGAGGCTTATGACATGGGACATTTTGATTTAATATAACAAGAGGGCAAATCTTTCTGTTGCCAAAAGATACAAGAAGCGGTGTCATTAAACTTTCTCAAAAAAACCCCAGGTTTTGTAAAGAAAAGGTTTTACAAAAAATTGCAGTATTTCTAGGAATCTTTCTTTTAAAATTCTCTGTACATGTCATCTATATTGAACGTTCTCTGTGAAATTCTCTTACAATCCAAAAAATAGTGTACTACTTTGGCTTGTTTTACACATATGTTTGTACTGTTACCAGGTCCACTAAGTTAGTTCACAAGACTTAAAATCGTTTACTTAATGTAATTTTTTCTGTTTTAAGCTGGGTGGGGTTATCTCTATCCATTCTCAATTAATACACCTATTATTTCAGTTAAAATAAGGTAAACTGTCTCTTTCTTTTTTTTAAAAAAAAAATTACTGACTAAACACTGGAAAGTGGCTGAGGTTAGACCATATAAATGATGATTTTCTGTTTTTCTTGTGCAAGGTAAATTGAATATAAAAATAAAACACACAAGAGGTATCAGAATCATAGTTTATTTCCTGTTATTCTTCTAAAAGAAAAATCAGAAATATGTAAGGAAATAGGTATGAACTGCAATCCACTTTTGTCTTAGATTACTGTCCACTTAAAATCCTAGAGTAAGTCAAAGTCCTAGATTTATGACTTGAACTGTACTGAGGCTTTATTATTAATATTAGTTTTGTGCAGCTTCTCTGAAGCAGTGGGAACCTCCCTGTCTGTATAAATGCACTTTTTGAGATCAATGGATGCTCAACACTTTTTCTTCAGGTGTTGAAAATTTGAGGTTTTGGGGGTTTTTTGGGGTTTTTTTGGGTTTTTTTTTTTTTACGTGTTTAAAAACTTTAATTTCATTTCCAGAGATGTTGATTCCTTTGGACTTTATCAGGATTTGGGGTTTTTTTTTCTTTCCCCAGGGAAGCCTTTTTTCTCCAGTGGAGCATTGGGAGAGGGTTTATAATTAGGAAATGTTTTGTGATATAAGAGAAGATACCTGTGCAACCTTTCCAAACATCACTTAAACTTTGGGAGTGCGAGTGCTGGCATTGAAACTTCACACTGGAAATTAAACATGGTTAAGTGTTTCTTTGGAGCAAGGAAATAAGCTCAGAGGCTGACAGGATCAATCTCAGAGGCCAGGTGCCAGTTCCATTGACTTTTAGACCTTTGCATATTTGAACTCTGAAAATAAGGACTAATTATTCAGATGCTTTATAAGGGGGGAGGGGGAGAGGACGGTTGGTGTTCTAAAAAAAAACACTTTTGAAACATCATTTTGGGACCTCTAATGGTACTGCATATTTGAAAAAGATATGTTTGTAATTCCTGTAGGTTCTGTCACTAAGGAAGAGTATTTAAAAGATAATGAAAAATTCAGATGATCTATAGACTATTCACATCATTGTAAAAATTCAATTTTCAGCCTTGGAACACTTATAGGATTTAAAAACACATAGTGGAATTTCATGAATGTCTTGGAAAAATCATCTTATCTTACGTGCCTGAAGTTATTTGTTATGTTGTGCAGTCTAACATCTGTTCAGAGTTTTAAAATAGTTAGAAATGACAGCAGTCCTCTTCTGTACAGCATCTAGATCATCCACAAGTGTATTGAAGTGCCACAGGGTCTGTGTTTAGAGAACATAGGTGCATAAAATGCAGAAGTTCAGGAAAATGCAGAGGGAGACAAAACTGTAGACAGCAACATATTTCATGTATGTTTTATTTATAGTTGTGAAACCCGTGTTTACTGAAAGCTGAAGTATATGCCTAAGCAGGCGAGCAAAACTGATAAAATACCAAGCAACTAGCATAAAAAAGTGCTAGCATAAAAAGAAGAAAAAACAATCATGAACCTTTTGTTGTCTTACCAGTTGTAGTCAACTTTCTTAAACGTGGTATTTTGCTTGTGGAGAGGTCTCTGACTCACATCAAGTAGGAAGGGAGCCTGATCCACTCTGCAGCACATAAGGAAATCTAATATAATTAACAGGAGACTTTTGAGTGGTATAAGTGCTTAGCCTTATAACATGGTGTATAGGCTGTAGGAGAAGGTATTAAAATGAGATGATAGCCTGGTGAATCTGTCTCAATCTTCGCATTTTTATTGCATTCTAAAAACTTAATGTTGCCATGACAGGTGTGGGTCCACCCTATGCTTTCATTTTTAGGCTTCATTGCACCTAGAGATACTTGTCCATTTGAGCTGCAGGTTTTGTAAGTTTAATGCAACTGTCTTGACGTGCCAAAAAGTCAAGGCAGCCGTAGAATTAATTCTGCTTTGAAGTAGCCTGAGTAGCCATAGTCTGTGTTTCTGCCTCTTGGGAATTCTTGTCGGGCCGCTTGTCAAGAAAGCTCAGAGAGTGAAGAACTGGTTTCACTTAAGAGGCATACTGGTAAGTGCGTGCAGCTCAGCTGGGCACATTTCCTCTCTGCTGTAGCAAGGAAGCTTTATCGTCTCACCAGATGGCCACAAATCTTGAAACATTGATTTAATTAACTGAAATCCCACCACCAGATGGCAGCTCTTGCGGCTGTGTCACTAAGTAGAACAGAATGCTTTAGGGGCAATATTGTCCTTCTAAAATTGACTTGGGCAAACGTTGGGTCGTGTAGGGTTTACTTTGACATCTGTGGTGGGTTGGGAGGAGAAGAGTAGGTGCTAAACTGAGAAGGGGACTAGAGTGCAATTAAGCCTTTAGAGAGTTCTGACGTTTGTCTTTCTGAAGATAGCTGAGGCTGTGCTGAGTTGTTGAGTAGTATCAGTTGTGGTGGCTGGAAGTCAGTGTGCGTCTGAAAAATTTTGGGGGCGTGGTAGGTAGTTGGGCATGAAAACCAGATTCTGTGCTTAACGCACTGCAGGTAACACGTGAGAAAACTTGCATTATGTTAGCATTTGACTGCTAGGCAAGCTTCAATTTAGTAGAAAAGAGCTGTATTTATTCCAATTGCCTTCTAGTCTAGCTGGAACTAGACGAGCAGTATGGTATGATACCAGATAAAACCAGGATATTATCACGTACTATTCACATCCTCTCTCCTTATGAAAACCTGTAAATGGAAGGGCAATGGTTAAGTACATCGGTATCCTTTCCTACTGGAAGTACAGGGGGAGGAGAAAAGCTATTCAATAAATTAAATTCTCCATGTATCATTAAGATAATGTTGGATACTGGCTGGATGCTAAGGTGGTGGCAAAAAAATAAGGCTCTACTTTGGAAGAGAAATCCCATGACTAATTTTTATTTCAATGTCGACTTTCCTTAAGAAACCTTTGTCCTGTGTACGTTCCTGCTTCCCAAGGAAGATATAAGGCTTGGATGAGCTCAGTTACACAGTGAATTTCAGAACTGGTTTTGCTTTACTCTCATTCTGATCTAAGTAGTGCTGCTTCACTTTTATGAATCGTTAAAGGCTCTCCTTTTTCTGAAATCTGCAGCTTCATATACGGAGATAATGGGAACACATAGAAAAAAGTTATGGGTGATTGTTGAAATAAGTGTTTCTTGAGGGAAAAAAATCAGTAAGCCTCTGACAGAGGTGGTTGAAAAATAGGTGTAATATTTTACAAATGCTTGTATTTTTTGTGCTGATATTTTTGATAGTTGCTTTCTGATAGTGAATTAGTACAGATAGCGTCAGCTAGACTTCAGAAAAATGTCTTGTTTTTCACAACCATCTGCTTTGTGGTAAAGTGCTTTCTCCAAGCTGTGTGCAATCTTTTGCTTTGCTTTTGTCTCTGATTTAGCTCTTGCTTTCTCTTTTTTTGTCTCCCCAGGGTGCAATTTATTGAATCAATCAGAATAGGATAAAAAGGTCAAAAGTCTTAAAACGTTTTTATAAAAAAGGAAAAAAATGAAACTATAATTTAATCAGCTCACACATGGCATTTCATTTATGTCATTTATTCTCTGTATTATAGCTCTAAGTGAGGTGAGTTACTTTTAAAGCAAAGATGATGAAACCAAACCTCAAGCTTTGGGGCATGGAGAGGAGAAAACAATGGCTATGTATAGATCCTAGGTCTTTCTTTAGTAAGTAAAGAAGCCTGTATAATTGATTTCCATGACTCATATGAGCACTTCATTTAGATAGCAGGGAATATTTTTTTCAGCTATGTAAATCTGTTTTCCTCTCATCTGTCTCTCATGATGCCAAATGATTGTTAACAATTATGCTGGGCTTTAGGAAATAGTCTGGGCTTCAGGTAAATTTTGCTTCATTAGAAAAGATTGCATTTGTGGAGATTTTGTTGTGGGGTTTTTTTTGTTCATTTAGTTTGGGCTTTTTTACCATGGGAAGTCTTGTAATTCTCAGAGAAATGATCTTTTTGGTTATCACAGAATCATTAAGGTAGAAAGGCAAATGCAGATCATTGTGGGTGTTTATTTTTGTCAGAGTTAGGTTGATGGTTGGACAAGATGATCTTGAAGGTCCCTTCTAACCTAGAAGATTCTGTGATTCTGTGATCTAGTCCAACCCCTTCTCAAGCAAGGTCAGCTAAAGCAGGTTGTTCAGGACTGTCCACTTGAGTTTTGAATACTTCAAAGACTGGATGCTCTGGGAAACCCACTCCAGTGTTTTTCCACCATCACAGTAAAACAAAGGGGGTTTTAAGTGGAGTCTTCTGTATTTCAATGCATTCCCATTGTCTCTTGTCTTTTCACTGAGTATCACTGAGAAGAGCCTGGCTGTCTTCTACAGTCCCCGTACCTTGCATTCGTACACATCAATAACATCCCCCTTGAGCCTTGTCTTCAAGCTCAGCAACCCCAGCTCTCTCAGCCTCTCCTCATGCCAGATGCCCTAGTCCTTTAATTGTTATGCAGCTTCTGCTTCTGTGACGTAGTGACTTTGTTGTTGAAATTTCATACACGATATTATTCCAAGAAAGCATCTTTGAGAGTTGGAATTCTGGATCAGCCTGGGCTATGTAGCATACTTCAGAAGATATATTGCTTTTGAGGCAGGTTGTTAAACCTGTAGAATAGAGGACGGTAAGAATTAATCTAGTCTGCAAGAAATAAAGGCGGGGAAGCATTCCAGACCTGCTACCAGGGAATGTCTTTTCCCAAGTTTAAGTACTGGTGAAATGTAACTACAGAAAGCTGGGGGGAAAGGAGGAGACAGAAAGGCCTCGGTCTTCCAAAAGCAAACTCCAGGAAGGTGCTGAAGGAAGCAGTTCTTTCCTGTGACTCCTGTATTGGTTATTGGTTCCCTTCCATAGCACTCTGCATCTCAGGTTATTAACGGTGATAGATATGCAAAAATCTGCTAATTACTTAAAACTTTTTTCCTGACTCTCATAGAATTTGAAGTAAAAAAGAAAAACATTTTTCAGGATTGATGGATTTAATTTTCCATTATATGACTCTAGAGACAGAAGCCTTTATATTAAGTTGTAAATCTTTGCAGGTTGAGTTTATTTAAATAAGGCATAATTTCATATTTCATATCTGAGAAACCCATTATTTATGAAACTAAGAACATGTTTTCATAGACAATGTAGATGAACGTTTTTCTTGTGTTTATGATTACCATCAAAAGACTAGATTCTTGAAAAGGATTATTTGGAATACACAAAAATATCCTTACCTGTCTGACTTCTAAAATTAATGCAGATATGCTTATTAATATTATTTTTGAAGTGTAGTATCCATATGCTACTGTATTCTGAAATGAATGGAATAATGTCAGTTTCTTATGTATTAGAAGCCAACATGATTTTAGGTGTTTGGGTGAATTATTTTTTTTTTGTTAGCATTTAGCTTTTAATTAGACTGTGTAAGTCAAAGTCAGGAGTTGACAAGGCAAAATTACTAAGAAAAAACCTTTGAACTTAATTTTGTGCATCATACTACATTATGTTAACTTGAGGCTGGTTTCTAGCTCAGGTTTAACTTTACTTTTGCCCCCAGTGTGTCTGGTTTCATTCATGGTGCTTTATTCTTGTTTCAGAGCAACACTAGAAAAAAAAGCAAATTAACGAGAACATGGATTTTAAAAACATCGTTTAAAATCAATTAAAATCAATCTTTAAGAAGTTCATTAAGCATATAAAAGGAAAGGACAGCAGTGTGTATTTTCCTTAATGTTATTTTTAAGACTTCAGATGATTAATCCTTGTGCTAGCTTTAAGTTGGTAACAGTGCTGTATCAATCTCTGTTGCATCAGGGTACTTTTTATTATCAGATCAAATGAAACCATTTCGCTGTAGATCCCATATGAATGCTTACTGATCATTTAGCACAAAATAGATTGAAAGGTGCACTAGGTTTAAGGGCAATTGATGTTTCTTTCCTCATAAATCCTAAACCCAAACTCATGAGGTAAAGTAAGAGTATTTTAAACTGCAAGTAAATGGATTCCCCCATTTGCTTTAAGATGGTTACCTCTTCAATTTCTTTAAAATATTATTCGTAGTAATCTATTTTAAGAAGTTCTCTTTTCCACTAAGCACTCGGTAGGAACATAAGGGGGCTGAAGAACTGTGGTTTTTTAGCTCTTCTTGTGGACAAAATAAGGCATTATTATGTTACTGAATCATACCTTTTCTCTGCAGAAATGGAGTAGCATAGCTCTAACACCAGTTTTATTCTTTTTCCATATTTCAAAACATAAGCATTTATTTTGTATGCATAATATATTATAAATCATCCTTTGCAGGATAGAATCCAAATTAAATTTACCATGTAGGTCATTTGACTTGTGGTGGTGGAGGGGAGTAAAAGGGCAGATACTTTAACAGAAGGAGCCAACTTATTTGGGCAATAAGCACAATGTGATGAGGATATTTTTTAGAGGGGTCCTCTTCCGTTTAGAAACACACTCAGCTGGTAAAAATAAATAAAATTAATGAGCATCTCATTTCTAGTAAGTTTGAAAGGCAGTAAAGACAACCAAAAAGGAAAAGGCTATTTGCTATAATTGGAAAAAGCAAGCCTGGTCATTTTTTATTTTCTGATCTTTGTACTGATGTTTAAAGGAACTTACTAAATTCTTACCACTGGGGAAAAAAAATCTGCCTCATTAGTGGCATAGATAAACTTGTAATGATGATAAGTTTGTAGAGGAATGACTCCAGTCATAGTTGATATATGAAGATTTATATTCCATGCACAAAAGTGAGATAAACATGTTTCACTATTTGGCTGACTTTTGAGTAATCAATTTATATATAAGTGCAGTTATTTAGTTGTGCGGTTGTAAGGGGAGAAATACCAGGAAATAGCAATGGTGTGAAAATATCACGGATGGTAATATGTTATTTAGAATAGATTGTAACAAAGGGAGTGAACAAATGTCCGAGCTAACCTTGGATTAGCTAACTCAGTTACTCCTAATAAAATAATTGCTGCTTCATGTAACACAACTCTGGCTGCCAAATTCTACCAAAAAGTTCAATCTGTGTTGAGCTGTGTGCTACTGTGTCAGGATATAAACCATATTTGAATAAATTAGTATAATGTTGTTTAGCAAAATCATCTGTTTCTCAGATGTTTATAGAATTGAACATGGTCTCAAAATATAGAAGAATGAGATTGAAGTGGCTTGTCACAGTGAAATAGGACCGATTCACTCCTGACGGTGAAATAGGACCAATTTGTAACTTATAATGGTACTAGTGCCATCTCTTTGACGTGTTGGAGACTGGATCAGATGCAGAAATGTCTTGGTTTCAGAGTGCCTTTTGGGCATCCAGAGTGTACAGCTGGTGGTTGTACCTGCAGGAGCCCCAGGCTGTGCTGCTTGTTGGTGGTTCCATTGTTGGGATTCTGGGCTCGATAGCCAGCCCCTGAAGGTTCCTCTGGTTTGCTGAGTACTTCCATCCTAGTTTGCCCAGGTGGAAAACTGTGGGGGGGTGGGTGTAGCAGGGACCAGGCTTCTTCCAGAGACACTTGTTTCTCTCCAGATTGATCTGGAGAGTCTTGCCTCTGCATCTCTCTGGGTCTTCTAGCATTAAGACCCTAATGAAGAAGGAAGAATGGTAAAAGTCTTGAAGCTGAAATAGTAAAGGTACACATGTCTAACTAACATATATGTGCTGGCCCTGGCATGCATATGGTTTAGTTGATACCTGCAATGACTGCATTCACCATCCAGCCTTGAGAGATCATTCAGACAAGGTTTTCCTCCCTTCTTACTTTTCTGTTCTCCAAAATACAAGGAGCCTTTATATCCTATTTCTGGAAAGGAACTCATATCCTGCATGACAGTGGGATGGGGAATGCCAAGCTTTGCTTTACTGTTACTTGACATATTATTATTTTATAAGTTAAATTTTAAAAAGGAAATGAGAATATCCTGATTTTCCTTATAAGCAGTGTTTAATGCATGTTTAATGTTGCTTCATTTTTTAAAGTCTCAACATTTTTTCTCTGAAGAAAAAAAATGCTGAATGGCGAGCAAGCTTGACAATGCAAGATTTCTGCATTCTGCAGAAAATGACCAAGGTGTATTTATTTCACTACCCGTATAGCTTCAATGCTTGTATTACTGCCATTACTGCAGGGTTTTTGATAGTTTCCCTTCACAAAGTTCTAGCTGAGGGGAAGGCTGAGCTGATTCTCCTGCGCTGCTCCTGCAGCTGGAGCGGTGGTACTGGGAAGTGACTGGCTGAAGGTCACACCAGAGGAAGGCAGTGTGGCTCCTGGAGCAGAGCTGCAGAGCAGACATCCTCCGCTTTCTTCTCCATAAAGGCTTTAGTCTCTAGTATTTATTTCCTTTGAAATAAGAATGAATAAGAGCAGACTGGCCTGTTCTGCTCTTTTTGTGTGGATGTGACGAGAAAAATTTGGTAGCGCTGTCTAGAAGCAGTACGAGCTGTGCCGCTTTTCTTTCACCTGAATTCAGAAGAGAATTGTTAGAAACATGTCGCTGAGTTGATTTATGATTAGGAATTCAAGAGAAGAAAATGTATTCCTCAAATTTCATAGGGACGTCTTGTCAGAGACTAATTCTAATCTATAAAATGATCATAAATGGGACATAATGACTTTCCTGATTATTGCCCTCAGCTGCCATTATTTTGAAAATGGAATCAAGCAAGAACCTTGTATGTATGACCATTATTTTCTGGTGACAAGCATGTCAGATCAGCGCTAGCTGTTGGAAGTGCCATTATTTAATAGCATTCCAATTCTCAAGGTTTTCTTTTTTTCTTGAATTTGGCAGGTTGTGGCAGAGCATGGTGACTTTTCATGCAACTGCCTGTTTTTAAAAAAAGTATTGAGAAGAGATGCAAATTTTCAACTCAAATATAGCAGGTCTTTTTGTGAATGCTGTTCTCTTCAATGCATAATTATTTTCAATCTAGCTTCCATTTATTTACTTGAATTTAAGCACTTCATATACTTTAATGTAGCAGAGTTTGGCATTTTGCAGAGTTGAACTGCTAGGAAGGATTTAATCCTCTCAGTAGTGTTAACCTGAGTGTAAATATTGACACAATTCTCAGGCGCTCTCTTGCCTCTAATAATGTTTCTGTTTCTGCTGCTCTTCCTACAGAAGCCGCAGGAAAGACAGCAAATTAAAATGTCCTGGTTATACAACTTTCTGCCCGCAAGTAATCATGAAATAACATGTTTTGGATTTCTGTGTGTTAGCACATAGCTGGTAGTGAGAATTGTGTCAGCCAGACAGCTGCTTTGCATGTTGGGCGAGTATTAAAATGGACATAGAACAACATATAATTTGCCCCTACTTGCTGAGTATCATGTTTTGGGTAGCTAACCTACCCAAAATATTGTAATGTATTAAATTTTAATGTATTAAAAATAAATTTTATAATATTGGAATCAGAAATAAATAGCATGCTTTCATGTCTGCTATACGTTTTTGCAAACCCCTCCCCAACCTTGCTAGGAATTTTTTCTGTTGACAATATTTATTACATTGGGTCATTCTTATTCTT
>JAOXJM010000002.1:11320888-11333151 GCA_026413425.1 Tringa solitaria | reverse complement strand
GTATTTCTAGCTATGTTTTTTGCAGAAGAGTAATGCAGTCCTGTCGAATTTGAATTTTTCTCCAACACAATATACTACTGCTTTGTATTATGAAGCTATTAATGAACAGACAAAGATTTCATTTTTATTGATTACTGAACAAGCCAGATGATCATCGTGATGTCTGTTCTCTAGTCATCGCAATATGCTTGGGTCTGATAGTTCCTGAACACAGTTTTACTTAAAGACTGTTCTCCAGCTGAAGGGAAACACAGGACTTTTAAACTAGAAAATTTGATATTAAAATATATGATGGAAAATGAAGCATAGATGACAGGAGAGGATGTCGTCTCTTGAAATTATACCATTTGTTCTAGCTCAATCACAAGTAAAAGCTTTATTGGTTTGTTGTTTTTTTTTTCTTTGAAGTTACATAGCAAGATTTGATATGCATAATAGATAGAGTAGCAGCCCAGAGATCCCAGAGATGGAGAGTCACATCAGTTAGGCTCCATTCAGCGCTGAATTTAAGCATCTGTCTGTTTTATATGGATTTAAATAAATACATTGATTTTGATTGGACAACCAGCATAAGTAGGTCTGTCTAGATCCCAGTGCCTTCTATATATGTGATTATACACCACTCACAACTGAGTAAAGTTGAAACATGACTGTATTCTAGCTACCTGTTGCTGACTTCTAACTGTACCCTCTTCAAAATCTCACATGCTTGCTACAATAAAAAACTAAATGCAACACCTTTGTTCGGTCTTGCATTAGTTGAAACTAAATTACAGTCAATTGCTAAGTTGCCACTTCAAATTGTTATGCCTAAGGATTGTATCCAGCTATACATATTATGGAAACAAAAGTAAAAATAATTTCTTAAGGTTTTCATTATCCTCAGTGGGTGAAGATAGTTCTTAATCCCTGAAAAGCCTAAAGCCTTTGTATTAGTGTGAAATCTTGACCACATGCATGTGGATATGCCACAAGTACATTTGACACCAAGTAACTATCAATAATAAAATAAATTTATATCTTGGGTTACAAAACTTAACCTGAGTTTTTTTTTTAAGGGAACACCTTAAAAAAAAAAAAGCTCTGTTGTTGAGGGGACATGAAATGATTATAAGTTCAGGTGTTGCCATGGGTCTGTGTGGCTTAAATGGCTTTACTCTTTACTCACATCTCTTATTAATTTTTATTTCTTTTTCTGACCTACCTTTTATGAAAGACAAAGAAGGAAAACCATCCAGATCAGGAGAGGAATGATAATTCAGTAGTTCCAGCATAATATTGGTTTAGGCATTTAGGTAAAGTCCACATAACTCTTTTTTTTCAATGCTAAAAGCTTCATTTAGCTCAATGGATCCCACAGAGGATTTCGAGAATTCAGATTTTACTAAAGTATATGCATTTAGTTTCTCCAAGGCTAAAGGAGCCTGAAACACTGGAGTCAACAAATTACTTGAAAGTTGTATTATCTGAGTCTGCGCAATGACTCAGGGTTTTGTAGCTGTGACCTTTAATATCTATGCCATTTGTACCAAGAGCATAATAGCAATTCCCTATTTCAGAAAAGTGCACTGGAAATTTAAATGCTGAAAAAATATAGTGAATTATACCAATGATAAGTATGATTTTTAAAAAGAATGATTCAATTTCTCTATTGATGTTAGAATTTTTCAGCTAGCCTGCTTCTAGGGCAAATATTATAGAAAAAAACCTTTTCATACCCTTCTTTGGCTGCCTTTTCAGTATAATTTCCTTTGTAGTTACTTGCTCTACTTATTTTTAACAGCTGCAATATTTTAAAAGAAAAGTGACAGAGAAGTGATTTTTTTCCCTAAAGTTGATATTGTCCATTCTGTAAGAATTGTACTATTTCTTTACATAATAGTCAACATTATTTCTTTAAGAAAAGAAAAAGGCAGATACATATCTTAATTCCATCTCCTAATAGATTGCAAAGTCTTCAAAAAATAAAGTGTGTTCAAACCCTGATATGAAACCTTTATTATGCAGTAAGTTGCATCTTTCTTTTGGAAATTATTTTAGAAAAAAAGGAAAAAGTTGAAAGAAAAAGAGGAGGGGGGAGAGTTTCCTGGGCAAGTGTTCTGGCCTTCCCATCTGAAGGGATTCATGTTTGTGTTTAAGAAATATTGTGTCTTTACCCAACTTCTTATTAGGTCCTCAGTTTTCTTCTGTCTAATGCCATGCATTCATTTTAATTTAATTTAGTTGATTTCACCTGTTTATATTTACTTTAGTTTAATTTTAGTTAGTAAGTTATATGTTGTGCATGACATAGACAGTAGGGGCTAGAACTTTATGCAAGAAGTACCCAAAAGTCTGCTGGTATAGAGGTACACATACTGTATTGCTGCAGTCATAAATCCACAGCATTTCACAGTAATGATGAACTATCTAAGCATACCTTTTAATGACTGGTTCTGTTTATTCTTTTTTGCATAAAAGGTATCATTTTTCTTCTTGGTGCTAGAAGCCTTGGCTATTTTTATTTAGGGTTGTAAGGGTGGTCAAAAATCTATGTTTGGATTTTTGGAGCTCTTTCTCTTTTGCTTACTGATGGTGTCTGTAAACACTATTGAAATTGCTTTACTGTAGTGATATAAAGTAGTAGAGGCTACTGGATTTTTGTGGTCGTATATGACTTAGATGATTGCATTGTGGGTCTTAAAAAAATTATAACAACTAAGACCTGAAGGCTGTGTTAGATAGTGAATCCACATGGAAGAACTCTCAGGTGCATTTCATAAGTCTGATTACAAAATACCTACAGTTTGTCATTTTTGGACAAGGAAGAAGGATAGACCCTGCCAGTTAGAAGCATATTTTAAAAAGTGATTCTCTGTAATAGGTTGGACTGTGGTGAGGTAGATGTGCTATATCGCTCAGGGAAACTATTGAAAAGCTGTGAGTTTTTTGTCATCTAGCTTTAAAGTCCAGCATTTCATCTCAGGAAGAGATTGAGTTTTATTCAGTTATATATGTTGGAGTGTTAAATCGATCAAGGGAGGAATTAATGAAGGGCAGTTTCCCCTGTTGCTTTTGTAACTGTTTCTGTATTAGGGGCTGTCATCCTTCCTCCCACTCCTCTTCCCGTCTGTGCCCCCTGCCCCATGTGCTTACTGCCCACAGACCGCACACCATCAGAGCTCCTATGGCCCAACGCCCACGGTCACTCTCACAATTAAGAAAAGCCTTTTCCTTTAACAGATTGCTTGTAAGTTGTTGCGTGATCCTTTTCTGAAACAATATTGGAAAAGTCATACCAACTTGAAAAAGTCTTTTCCATTGTGAAACTACAGAAACAGATTTGCAAAGAGAAAAATGTCATCTCTGCCAGCACTCCTCGATAGATGCCTTGTCTCCTGAGCCCTGCAAGAGTCTCCAATAACCATAAGCTGATTTGCAGTTAAAATATTACTTCGGGTTTGTATCTCGCGACAAGCTCTGTTGCGTGTAACCAATTACTTGATAACAGTAGTAACTGTGCAAGGCTCAACACATGACTGTTTCAGTTACACATGATTAGAGCTGTGTTGGAAACTTTTTCATTGTCTTTTTTCCCTCCCTAATCTATTTTGAGATGCAATTGAATGTCTCTGATTTTTTTTCAAGTAAATACAAGAGCAGTCCTTCCTAAACAGATATTAATCAAGTGATCAGGACATTTCTGTGATAAAGAAAACTGGCTCAAGTCTTTAGTGCTTCATTTTCACACCAAAAACTGAATGTGAATCTCTTACTTCTCAGGTGAGTGCCTTACCAGCAAACTGTTGATTTTTAGGAAGGCTTCATTTCCTGTTTGGCTTTGATTATGGCATCCACTGAGAAAAATTTAAAATTGTGATTCAGTGGTCTAATCTGTTGAATCTATGAAGCCTATTTTCTGCTTATAGTGTCATGCTGCATGACAAGACATCCTGTCTGACCCTCACTGTTAAGATTACATTTTTCTTCCCTTGTAAATAAAATCTTCACCTAATAACTGTCATGATAATAAATACAAATTTCCATTGACTCCAGTTAAGGCCATTCTAGTTGCAAGCAGAGAACTCTATATTTAGCTTACCTGCGCAGCAGAGGAATTATTTTTATTGTTAACGGCATGTTTCAGGCTAGATTGTGGGACAACCCAATGGCCTATACAGTGACGTGGCTTTGATCTTTGATTTCTCTTTTAGAGAATAAATAAGAGATGCAGCATATACTCTTATTGACATTTGATAGGTTGTAATGGTGTCATGAGAAAGTAATTTGTAACTGATCCGGTGAAATTATGAGATGGGTCATTCTAATCAGTAGTGGTTTTGAGATTGTAATCTTGAAGCTTTTACAAGGAGAAGGAAACATACAATGGTCTGGACACATTGCAAAAATTAAATTTCATTTTTCATAGGTACTATTAATTCCATCTTTCAAATTGGATTACTGCTGTTTATAATGGTAGAATCAGATTATAGTTTCATGTAAGTTCATCTTTTGGGCATTGCACAATTAAGACATTTCTGTTAAATGTCACAAATCACTTTTGGCCTAGGGTATGCTTATTTTCCTGATGTATAATATTACAGCTTTGTCTTCTGGCGTAGTGTGTCACTGAGATTCCAAATGCCGTTTTCAAAATTTCCATTTTGGAGGAGTTCATATATCTTATGGTTGCAAAATTCTGGACTTTGTGCATAAAATCTATTTTCGGTTACAAAATTCTGGACTTTGTGCATAAAATCTATGTTCTGCATGCTTCTTCACATGGTCAAAGGCAATGTGATCATCGCACTTAAGGAAGAAAAAGAATTATTCCCATTTCAAACGGATAGGGAAGGGGCAAAGAGATAGGGGTTCACAGCATTATCATCTTTCATAGCCTCTGAAGTCTGATGGTACTGCTCTCTCCCATGCCTTCTGTGCATTACTGTCCCTTGAGAGCTAAAGTAGTTCAGTTTTATATGGATATGGAGCTTTATATGGAAGTACTTGGGGTAAATGTAAACTGCGATGGTAATGGTTTCTTGGCCATAAGCTTTATATGTTTTTCCCTAACTCTTCTAAGTAGGTTCTTTGTAATATCTTCCCTTTCTCCTGTTGGCTTTAGATATATTTTAGCCTTCAGCTTTGCCAAATGTGCAATTTGTCACTCCCTGTCCCTAGTTACTTTACTTTTTACCACTGTATCCCATCTGAAATCTAGGGATTTGGAGTGCTGTGTTATTCCTACCTGTGATGCAGGTATCTATTTGAAATCTCCCTTGGCTCTCTACGGTTTGAATACACAAGAAACAATTCTGAGAAATATCCACAGAAAATGTCTGTGGTCTCTTTGACTGGAATATACGTGTATTAATACTGTTAAATACTAAAATTGGGATTAAAAGGATTGAATGAACACTCATACTTTGCTTACTTTTTAATACTTAAGCGCAAATATGCTCAAGTAGAAAGAAAAAAATTTTTACTAGGAATGAGAAAAGTGTTTCTGTGTGTGTGTTTTCACATGCAGGACGTTGTGGGTGATTCTGTAAAGTTCAATGCACGGTGCAGTTTGTCTTCGGTGATCTTAAAAAGAATAATCTAGAGAAATTACATTACCAATGAAATATGTGAGGAACGTGTAATAAAATAATCTCATCTGAATTTAACAGATACCATTTAGAGATGTACTGTTTGCAAGTGTTTTCGCAGCTGTAGATTAGCTTTACCTGTGATTCTTTTTGCATGCCATTTAATCAGCAGGATTTAAATCATTCCATTCATACATTTTTGTTGATATTTTTGGTCTAGAGCCTAGACAGATACAGTTATTTTGATAAAATCTGAATGCAAAATAGGGAATTCTATTTCCATGTTTACTTTGCAAGGAGGCTATAATTAAAGCTATTTATTAGAGCCATCCACCATGGTCTGCACTTAAGTGTGTGGCCAACCCTGCTCACTCAGTGCAGTGCTTCAGCACAGAACTGATTTCTGGTGCTGGAGTGGAGCTTAGACTGCCCTTTCTGGCCTTTGCTGTGGGAGTCCCACATGTAGATCAGAGCTTTCGCTTCACTACCATGTCTTATCCTAGTTTCATTTTCTTTTTTTTAAAGGCATATCTAATAAACATTTGCTTGTCACATCATCAGATGATTGTTTCTGAAACAGTTGGCTGCATCAAAGCATTTCTCAAGATTTCTTTGATTACTCACAGCGTTTTTGATACATCCATAAATATGAATGTGATCATTCACACTGCAGGTGGCAATACTGAATGACCGCAGTTGGACTTTCCTGGACTTCTGCATGTGACACAACAGTGTTGTTGTAATAGGGGTTTTCATCAGGATGGTTTTTTTTTCACCTTAGAAGTATGATGCCAATCAGCAGGATGTATGCATGTCAGGTATCATGGGCACAATTATCACATCTGCCTACATAGGATGGATGGCAGATGCTTTAGCAAAGATTATAGAATACCATAATACAATCAGCTTTTATCATATTGTAATGTTATAACTTTCAAATGTATATTCTACAAGACATTTCACAAGACTTAATTACAAAGGTTTAAACTTTGGTCTAATATTAGCAGAGCAGTTATTGCTATTATTTGGTGTCATGGATTTAAAAAGTAATTTGTTAATGAAACTAGGAGGCTTAGTTTTTATCTTTGCTGAAAAAGTTAATAATTTTTTTAAAAAACCAAGCCATCTATGGCCATAGTGGTTGTTATCTTAGTGTAAGGTTATGTTATTATGTTAAAAGACTTTATTTATTCTTTGATATATCAGCCACCTCTGTGCTAAATTTGGAAAGTAACAAAAATAAATTTCTCCTGTGGCATGTTTGTCAAAGTGTACAGGTAAGTGAAAATGTTGCTTTAGACTCATCCAGGTCAGTCAGGCAGCTGATTACTGTATGCTCCAGTTTCACAGCGATGGAGACAAGTAGCAGTATGTGTCTGATATAGTCAGGATAAAAATAATAGTTTTATATGATAGCAAATACATTTTTAAGAGCAGAAATCCATCCCCATCATTATCGCCAGACTGCACAGCAGAGCTGTGGCAGTCAGGTAGCAGGAATACTGAGTTTTACAAGGGAGAAGTTGTAAATCTGAGTGACTCTGTGATATATGCTGTTCCAACCCATTGGTCTTACAACGTCAGGAAAAGAAAGACATGGAAACACATGTAGTTTAGAGTCCTGTACTGGGGTGATACTTTACCAGTTACAGGAGTCTCCCATCAGGTTGTTTTTGAGGCCACCCACTTTATCGGCATCTGCCATATTTGCATCTGATAAAATGTAATCCTTTTGAATAACATTAAATGGAAGGTGAAAATATCCATAGCACCTTTCGTCATTTTGGGGAGATTAAAAAAACTATTTCCTTAAACTTAAAGACCGATATTTGATTTGGACCATGACACAGTTGGTGGGATTGGAATAGAGACCCCCAAATCTACCCTAGCAGCTAACAGTAGCAAAATTTCTCTCCTTCAATTCTGGAATGAACAATTAATTACCTGGACCATCTGACAGGGGAATTAATGGTGCAAACTCTGTCAGCTGTTATATGAATGGAGTGGTAAGGAAAGGAAAGCAGCAGAGCTTCTGGCTCAGATGTTCCCTGTTGGCCACCAGAGAGGAAGGAAAGGGGCTGCTCCTGCTGGCCTGAGGGTGTTTGTAGCGTCACTCTGCCTGGCTCTGGCCGATGGGCGTTCACACATGCTGATGAGCACTTGGTACAGCTCTTCCAGGAGTCACCACTCTCTAACAATTTATTCTCACACATAACATCAAAGTATTCAATTGTGGAATTAAGCTGTGTGATGAACGCTTCTGTGACTTACAGACCAACAGTTTAGCACAGAGGGTTTTAAGGGTAATAGTAACCGAGGCAGGTACAAATGTATGTCAAAAAGTTAACAGGAAATGTTAATGCAAAGACAAGACTATCCCCAACCCATGTAGGTTTTTCTTAAGCTTTGAAATTAGGTCTATCAGCTCTTCTCAAGACTGCAAAGAAGTGTTTCCATTGGTGTGAGACAACTTCTGATATTTCATAATCAGCAGTGCCTGAGTATATGGACATTTCTTCGGTTTTCCTGAGTAGTGGATAATTTTAATTTAATATTCTGCATTAAAAAAAAGCAAATTAAAACACGGTTTTTCCTTAACTAATAACTTGTGACCACTGCTATGGGATCTGAATTCAGTTTTTGCCAGTTAGTCATTTTATAGAGGAGTGCCAGTAAGAAACTGATCTCCAAAGAAGGACTCAATATCATTCACAGAGAAAGGCCAAAAGGGAGGTTTTGAAATATATATATATATATATATGTTTTTTTAATCTTCTTACTGTAGATTTTAACTGCTTTTTTTTGGGTCTGATGGCAATTCTTATACTTTACATATTTGTTCACAAAAGTGCTTTGTAACCCCTGCATCAAGGCTGGAGAGATGTACTTCTCCCTGAAGCATTACTTTGTTAACCCAAAAACATTTTAAAAGGCAACTTCTAGAGGAAGCCTGAGTTGAAACATTGTGAAGGAGCAGATAACTTCTCTACATTATCACATAATTCAAGCTGCAGTTGTCAATCCTAATGAAGTTGATGATGCTGATTTGAGCATATTGTTTATAGAATGTGCAAGAGCTTTGGGAGATATGGAATCCCTGTTGCTATCATTTATAATTAAAGTGTCCATCACTTTTCTCTGAAAAACTGCTTGGTGAATAAATAATTAAAGTCCTGAGTCTGATAGACTTAGTTGAAATGAGAGAGAGAGAGACTTCTGTGAACAGTCCAAATGCAGTAAATGGAGTGTTTTTTGAAATAAGGTTTCAAGATACGTAGTAGTATTAGAATCTCAGCCAAAGCCAGTTCATGTTTGTTAAAGCACAAGGATATTCTGGTTTATATTGTGTTTAAAATCCAATTCCACAGACATCTAAGACTCTTCACTCACAAACACTGCCTGACGTTGTCTATCATGCCTAAACATGTTATATTTTAACCACGGTAGAAACTAGTCTTAAAATTAATGGCTATATAAGTGTTCCCTGCTTATTAAAATGGACAAAGATAAGCAAGTTGTTAATGTGATGGCTTGTATAATACAGAAGCTTTATAAAGCTTTGTGTTACCTGATGAGTTTATTTTATTACAAATATGTCTAATTTATCAAGGTTTTTTTCTTTGATTGTTTCACTGAATTGATATCTAAAAGAAGAGTTATGCTTAAATGATGTTTCTTTCCATAGTTTCTAAAACAATCAAAAAGGATTGAGGGGAATTTTTTGAAATACAAATTATTTTACTTGCTTCCATTGTGTTTAAGTAATAACCTTGCTTCTGTATTAGTTGAAATAGCTGTAAATATGCAAGTACCTCGCAGCATTGGCAGGGAAAATGTCAGTTGATTTTGCTGCCTTGAAATTAACCTTTTACTATCGCATGCGTATGTTTGTCATTTATCCCCTTTTTCTCAGGTGCAAAGAGGGCTACCAAGGAGTCCGCTGTGACCAATTTTTGCCGAAAACCGACTCAATCTTGTCAGATCCAAGTACGTCAAATGTTTTTCTTATATTTTTAATCCATGCTGGAGGCTATTCTTGCCATGCAAGATGACCCTTTGCCTATTGTCAGAAAGCATATTACTGACCACTGCAGTTGCCTGTAGAGAATGGTGTGGCTTTTGTTAGTAGGATGAAAACGCATCCTCCAGTCTCTGTTCTTACAAAACGTGTTCTGCTGCAGCATGGCAGGCCATCAGAGGACTTGATTCCTAATGATTAGGAATAATACTGTCCCTGCTTAAAGCCAGAATGTTCACATTTCTCTACGTTTGACCCAAGAACAAATCAAGTTACTTAATCTAAAAGGAAACCAAGTATAGGCTGCATAGTGGTTCCTTCAAAAGAAAATAAATTAATATTGTCTGGAACTGCAGAGATTATAATCTCCTTGGAAACACACAATGTCATTTTTATGAAAAATCCATATTTTTTTTCACTTTTACAAGTGAAGGCTCTCTGTATTTGTGGAGTAAAGGTGTGCTTTTAGATAGTAATGTGGAGATAAAGTAACTTTCTATTATACTGCTCAATATATGTGCGAATATCATCTGTGCATATATGTTCTCCTGCTCCACTGTTGCACTTTTAAAATTCTGTTTACTAACAAAACTATGTAAAAAATATTAGCCAAGATTCATTTCTTGGAAGTGAATTAATTGACTAATTAATGTTCATCTTAAATTTCTAAATGAAGTGACATACAACAAAGGGTCATATCCAATCTCTTTGTTTTGTTCTTATACCTGAAAGTTTTAATGTATTAAGTCTCCTGGTTTTGAGTGCTCTTTAAAATTTGATTTGGGTTTTTTTGTTTGTGTTTTTTGAAGTATAATGCTTGTTCTTCTAGGGTGTTTTTTTGTGTGTGTGCTCTATGTTTTTTTCTTGTGCTTTTCCATGTGAAAGCCTGTTGCCAAAGACACCTGTTGTTTTGTAATTCTCTATGTTGTACAGCTCCCATTATAGTTTGCTTTGTATTTGGTTTAGCTTTTCCTTTTGCTTAACCTTTAGTGGTAAAGTGCAGAACCTGTAATGAATAGGCAGATTTTACTTCTGCCAAGTTGTATGTGCATGTGTAAAAAGAAGCTGTGCAGATGTCAAGGAAAAAGGTACTTTGCATCCTAAGAGGACAATCAATTAACAACAGGACAAGATGATACCTGACTGACGTGGTTTTAAGAGGGGAACTGTAGCTTTACTCTCTCAAGAGTTGAAGTAAAAATCATATAGGTACAATACAAAGCTCAGAAAAGACTTTCCAGTGTAAGCTGCAACTAACAAGACTGTAAGCCCTACAGTGTTTATATACTGCAGACAGTATTTTTGTTATTTCTTTGCAGCATTGTGTTGGTTGCACAGACTTGTTTCTCTTTACTTGGGAGATGCTTACTTACCCTGCTTGGTTTCTAACTGCATTTTTTCCATGGAATTGTTCAGCCACCTTATCCTGCTCAGTAAGCTAGGGTTCTCCTGAAATGTCCTTTTTACACCTTCTGACTACAAAAGCAATTTTTATTTTTTTCTTGAGGCTTTCTTTCAAAATTATGTTATTTAGGGTATGTAAGAGCAAGGGACCTTGGCTTGATGTTGATGTAGATCCCCTGGAAACACCTATGGCCCAAGAAGGCCTCTTCCAATGTAAATAAAGAAGGTTAACGTAAGTTCATTACTTTCCCAGTCAGTTTTGAAATTTAACTTATATTTGATGCTCCATTGTATTCAAAAGAGGTAAAGCTTCTGCTCAGATGCATTTCTGTGTGTTGGCATAGTGTGATATATCTCTGTGGATGTATGTGCATATGCACTTGTTCTAAGTGTGCCTAGCATGAAAGGTAGATGTTAGAAACTTTGTGTTGCAGCTGGACACTGACAATGTGAACATCTTGCTCAGGAGTTAAATCACTAATGTATTTATCCTCCTTTTGGAGAGGAAAAATATTAATATTGTACAGATAATTAGCACTCAGTGGCAGAAATATTTGCTATTTGCATAACCTGAGGAATGTAAAGTGTATGTAACAATAGTCAAGCTTAATATGATCATCTCTAAGGGCTCTTGTGTTGCTTTTCAAAAACTTAGTTTTGTGGTTGAATGTGTTTGGATTAGGAAGAGGACAGTAAAGCGTGAATTTGGAAGTGGCTTCAGAAAGAAACATTTTTTTAAAATGCAAGGCTTTATTTCGAAAATTGAACACTAGATGAATGCCCTTGTGTCTGGACTGCACAGAGCCAACACTGGCTAGTGACAGTCAAGCTCTATAAACAAGTCCAGCTCATTTGAGTTTTGTGGGACTGCTTAGGGTTGAAGTTTGCAGACATGAAATATTGAAGCAATATGGCTTTAATCTTACCTTGCCTGTGATAGTGCAAGTTACATTATAGAATATTCACTTGTCATTAAATGGGAAGTGAATCTGGACTGCAGTCACTTGGAATATAGCAACAGTATTGTCTTGAAATTGTTATTCGTTTACATGTGGAAGAGTTTTGTTGCTTGGTTTTATTTTTTTAATAGTCCTCTAAAACAAACTAAACTTGTTCAGCGTGGCTATTATCTGAGGCTGCATAGTGACAAATACTGTGATATGTCTCTGCAGTAATTTTAACAGTATCATGCCAAAAACAGCTTCTTACATCGTTTTAGGTGTTTGTTGGGCAGGTCTTGACTTTATATTACAGATACGAGTACAGATTAT
>JAOXJM010000002.1:11297370-11316034 GCA_026413425.1 Tringa solitaria | reverse complement strand
TGCAAGGTGCAAACCCCACATGTGAAAATGCAAAACAGCAAATGCTTTTATTCTGGAGCAATGTAAAAACAAGAAAACCAACAAAATACACTAGCGTGAGAGCTGTGTCCGAACAGCATTAAATCGAATTGCTTTCATTACTTTTGTGTGCAAAACCAGAGCTTTTTTCCCCCTACTTTCATTGATTTTTCAGTCCTTTTAGAAAAACAAGGAGCAGTAAGTTTGCACAATGCCCCCACCCACCCTGTCACCTACTTCTGGCTTTCTTTCTGGAAAGATTGAAGGGGGGGTTACAATTGATTTCCATTTCATATTTTGGTTTTAAATGAATTCTCAGCCTTTACCAAATTCATATCTGTCTATATTTATTATTGGCTGAAATAACATTTAAAGAAGAATTCACACAGTTTTATTTGGAGAAGTAGAAAAATTCAACCTGAATTTGACCAAAATCTTTTTTATTAGTTGTGAAGGAACATCAGTTCTTTCTTATTCTCTGTTCATCCCTTCTCCTGGAAGATAAGAATGTATTGGCTCTGGTTTATTTTCAGAATTTTCCATTTGAAGTATTGAAGTATGTCGCATTTTGCCATGACTTTTAGGCCATAGGTGGTCTTCTGTAATTCAGCTTGTGAAGACTGCATCTCTGTAGAAATTTGTGATGAGAAGCTGGAATCACATAGATGCAATAGCAGGGAAAAAAACTCCTAACAAGCATCAAAACCACTTGTTTCCTTCTCCTTCTTTAAAACTCTCTATATGTGGAAGGATAATAATGAAATCAAAAATTCATTTCATTTAATCTCAAGGAAGACAGAAAATGGAGACAACTAGCAATGCAAATCCTAGTCAACAAGAAGTTTTGATCAGTGTGTCCTCCTATAAGCCATAAATGCTAGAAATCAAGAAGAAACTTACTGTCTCCCCATGCAGAGGAGTTTGAAGTCTGCCTTTCCAAACTACCATTCATCTGTAAAATCTGGGACTTGCATCTAGTTAAATAATTTCTGGGTCTTTGTGTAGTGATTTTTGCATGTGTATTTTAAGGAAATTTACCATATGATGGCAGAAACACTTGACTACGGCTTGTTACACAACAGCCACAGCAGATGGCTGTCAATAGAGGTTACAGCCTTACGTAAGGGACAGAGCTGTGAATCGCGCTCCCGCTGGTGAGCCCGCTCCACCACGAGTGCTGGGTTCATCTCGGCGCCTGAATGAGAGGCGGTGGAGTGCTTTCACTAAACAAGCACCTTCTGATGCAATGAGCCTCTGAAACATCAACTTCTCCTATCCACTCCCGTTATGTTATGATTTCCTAAATCTGCTGTTGGCCATCCCATGTCTGGAAAATCGTAAGTATAACTATAGATTGAAGTATATGTTTTGTGACACACTGGAAGTGTCTAATTTAGCCTGTTGGTCTGAGTGACTAACTTTTCTGACTTGCATACTCTTCATACTGACGACATGTTACTGTTGGTGTCAATCTCCCACTGTCTTTCAGAAGAACTTCTCTGATTTTTCCTGGGTGGACAAGATACAATCAGTCATTTGACTTGTCAGATCACACTTGCAGGCCTTCTGAGAGGAAAATTCAGCGGTGCAGCAACTTCAGTTTTTCATGATGAGGGAGAAAAGTATAAGCAAAGATGGGTCATCATGAGATGACGTGTAGAAAAATTGCACAAAACATGACAGTGATTTAGCTGAAAAGCACTCATCTTGTCGGGTTCTGTCTTTGTAAATTAGTTACTCAGTTGTCCAAATAGCATTTTGCTTTAGCAATACCATTTCACTTTCTCTCAGTGACTTAGTTATTAAGTTTGATGTTAAATGCCTCAGGATTAATTGAGATTGTATGGTATAGGTTTCATAAAGATGCCATAGCTTGTTGTGGGGGCTCGTAAGAACATGGAGAAAAGAGATAGATTTCTTTTGGTAACTAATCTTATACCTTTAAATATATGTCTGTATTAAATCTAAATCTGAACTGGGTGTTTTGCCTTCTTCTATGAGTGGTTCTATGTTAAAATGATTCTAGTACAAACACAGCAGTGCATGTGCAGATAAATCATAAAGTTGTGGGGTGTCTGATACCTGTCCTGTCCACAATACAGTTTTAGGTCTGTAAGTAATAAACACCAGGAAGACAAATTCTAACTATCTTGAGAGCAGAAATATTCAGGGGCTTATAAATGAGAGCTACAGTTTCCTCTGAAAGGATTTTTGCTGTGTCCTGATCATCTTCCCAAAATTAATACTTTGTAAGAGCCCGTGTGCTCTTAACTGATCTTCAGTCTTTACATTAAGTCCATACAAGGATGCTTATTAAGGCAATTACTGTTGATTCCACTTCATGTGGAGCTTCTGCCAGTGTTGATTCAGCTCATTTGAACAATCTCTGCTTATTAAGGAAGATCTGGAATAAGTGTATCGTTCAATATTAATGTAGTAAGTGCTCTGCCTTGTTGTGAAGACCAGATGCTTTGGGGATAATGTGTGTATATACGTATCTTCCACGGATAATGGCAATCTTACTGAAAACATTAAGGGTCAGCATTACTATGAGTTTGATTTCCACATCAAGGTAATTATTTTCTTCTAAGAATAAAGGTAGTACTTAGACTCTTGAAGGCATTTTCAGGCTCATTTCTCAGGCCTTCCATAATAATTAGATTTGGCAACAGGGAACAGCCATTTCTGGTTACAATTTTTCTGTGCAAACCCAGCAATTTATGAAACTGTTATTCCCTACATCAAAAAGATCAAATGGTAAAATCTTGGTGTCACTGAAACTGGTAAATGTTTTATTAATGAATCCTTCATGGTTACTTTGTCCTATTGTGACTTTATTCCATGTATGATTACTATTTTCCTTGAGATTTTTGTATTGACCATTGTGGTGTTGACATTGCCAACCACGAGGATAGGTATTCAATACAAACAATTATTGTCCCAGGAGCAAATCAAAGAACAGATTGTAACAGGCAGTTCTTGAGATTTGTTTATATTGGGAGGACTTAATTTCCAGCCTTTTCAGAGAGCACCTTGATCCCAGGGCTCCTGACTCTTGCAGCTCTCACTGCAGAGAAAAAGTCCAGTTGTTTGCTGCCTCATCAGCTACAGGTTAAGAAGGGGCCTGGGAAACAGAAAGTTTCTCTTGTTACTTCTACACACAGCCCAAGTAACAGGTTTGATGATCTAAGTCTGAATGGTCATATGGAGAAAACAGTACTGAAGGACTCAATATAATAGCCAACCTCTGCCTGTCATTGCCCATTTAATTTTGCAAGTAGTTCTGCTCTTTGATCTTGTTTCTCTCTTCCCCAGCCATTTTAGCATCTCAGCTGGTTTATCATCATCAAAGGAAAACATTTGAGTTTATTAGATATTCTGCAGTTTAAGATACCTGTTTGTTTTTTTTCTTTCCCCTCTTACCTTGTATTCCAACATATCTACTTTGTTTCCTTCCCTATTTAGGGGCTTTTCCCCTTCAGCATCTGAATTACACTACTGCTAGTGTCTTTTCACTCTGTGCTAACTTCTGCTACCACTCAATATTTTCCACATTCTTTTGCTGTGATTTCTTCCCACTTTGCCACTGCATGTGGCCCTCACTCCCTTTCTGAAACCTCTCTGACTCCTTGCTCTGCTTGTCCTGTTTCCCATCTTCCAGATTAATACCTAGATCACAAATTGCTTTTCATATGCTGTCTGGTCTGTCTTGTTTAGGCTTCCTTTTCTTCCTGATATATCATTTTTACTTTTACCACATAACGGAATAAAAAAATATAATTTGCAGTTTAATTTAGTGTCCAAAATGTTCTTTACATGTTTATAGTGAACAGATGTCTGCATTCCATTTTGTTTCCAAAGAAGTTGGCTGCAAGTATCTCTGAAGATACAGAAAGAGGTTAATACCTGATGCTTATCAGGAGAAAATATCCACTGTGTGGGCTGTTTGTGAAAGGCAGCATCTAAATTTAACCTGGTTTGTTGTGTGGTTTGGTTTTTTTTTTTAATAAAACTGACTTCTTCTCGAAAAAAAGGTTGCATTTTCAACACCAAAGCTTTTTATGTGCCTTGACACTGCTTTTATTGGGAAAGCTTGTTCAGGCTCAGAATAAAACGGTTCTGATCTGATAGTGGAAAAGAGGCCTCAAATTAGCAGTGAACAAAATATTTGTCCGTAACAGGTGGAAGACAGGTTCAAGTCCTTATTCTGCTTGACCTGATTTTCCTCTCTTCCAGATGAATGCTTAAATCACGCCACAGAAAAGACAGTAGGTCAGTGTCTTTTCTTGTTTCTTTTCTGGAAGAGAAAGACTAATCATTTTCTGCTATTTCCCAGCTAGATCTAGTGAACTGGTAGACTTGAAATCTCTGCTATAGTAAAATGTGTATTTTTACAGTACTGCCCTAACCTGGAGAGAGCACAAGACAAAAATTTCCCTTAATGTTTATCTATATTTTAGAAAGTGCTGGAGTTTACAAAATCTATGATATTGATTAGGTCTTGATTCTGCTAAGAAAACCACACTGATGTGTTATGTTTCTCAGGAGAACTACTCATATAAAAGATACTAAGGACGTTTGAAGCATCGAAGTGAATTATTTGCATTGATTGGTGGTTTACCTCACAAATTTGCAGTTTTCTTGATAGTGAGATGAACTGCCATATTTTAATTGTCTGGATTTAATGGGTTGTTCTGAAAAGACTTTTTCCTTGAAGCTGAGCAGCTCTAATGTAGGAGCCTGGCTTCTGCTGGTGGACAAAGGCAAGTATTTTCTGGAAGCATCATTTTTTGACATGATACATGTTTCCTTTGAGGGGAAAAAAAAGGGAAACTGGTGGATCAGACCTAGTATTAATCTCATCAATTTTTATTTTCTTATAGCTGTTGACTTTTTAGTCATCAGTAATTCTAATTTGAATTCATGTTGAGGTGAGTATAGCAGGACCTTTATACAGTAATAGAGTTGTAAGCTATACATTTGTTTTCAGAATTTATTCCTTAAAGACAAAAGAAAATGCCATGTGAAAAAAAGCAAAACAATTAGCTGACAATATCTGTCACAGTGTGTCATGCAAGGAGGAAAATTTTCAGAATTTGGACTCAGTTATGTATAAGCCAATATTTGCTATCCAATTCAGTATTGTAGAAAACTCTTTTCCTGCTCTTTACTTCAAAATAATTATAGCATATCCACAATATTATATAGCTGCTACTTCTGTGACTAAGGGACAATGCTACTACATGGTTTTATAAGTAAAAAGATAACAAGTTGAACCCAGTTGGGGTTGTGATGAGGACGCTTTCTTAAGGTGTCAACAGCTATAATAGTTGTTGCTAAATATAGAGATGCATCTGCTTGGGGAGATCATGATCCATTTCAGGTGATTCTTGTTTTATGAGCTCTTTGTGCCTTTGCAGGTACATTTAGAATAACCCATTTCTTCCTCCAGGACTTCTCCTTTCCTCAACCCCGAATCAGTGAGAAACCTCGTACCAGAAAATGTTGTGAAAGCAGCATAAGCTCTACATGGTTTTTCATACCGACCTGCAGATCTCTGAATTAAGATAACTTTAAGTTTCCAAGGCAGTTAATGCTGGAAATGTACTCTCCTGCTCCACCAGAGGCTGATTAGAATATGGCAAATTAGACAAAAGCCAAATGTAGATGTTATTGGGTGCTATCTAGGTGATACTAGCTCTTCTGAACATTTAAGAAGCTTCAATAAGAAAATCTGAGGAAGATTCAAAGTCTCTCTCTATGTCTGGCAGCTTCCTAATAGAGAGAAATTATTCAGTATCCGCTAGGGCAGATCTGCAGTGAGAGCAGGGACGTTGACCCTGCTGGATCAGCAAAACATCTCAAATCCAGAGATGCTTAGCTGAACTCAGTGAGTTGTCAGCATCGTGAAGCTGACTGCCAGAATTCAGCACATAATAAGATGAAAATATCTTTCTTTTTTCTTTCTTGCTTTTTTCCCCTGTTAACAAAGCTACCATAAGAGGAAACTGAGAAATAAAAGGACAATAAATAAATAAATAAATAGCCTTGGAGTAGGTAGAACTAGACCTTGCTTAGATTTTAGTTTAGGATACTTTAGGTATATTTCAACTGTGAATGAAATAATGCAACATCAGCAACCTGCTTCTTGGGTCAATGCTGCTCAGTACTTGTGAAATTAAGGCTTTTTCTAAAACTTGGCAGGGTGTTAATAGTTAACCTCTCTCATTTGGGTGTTGCACATAATATCCAGATCTTTCTACACTACCCTTCACAAGTCTGTCAAGATGGACAATGTGGATGAGATTTTTTTAAAAAAAATCCAATGAGTGGTGGGTTTGGTGTGATTTTTTTTTTTTTTTAAAGTGTACTGTGGAATCAGTTTTTGCCCAAGTGGAGAGACTTGCTGAAATGAATTTCAAATGAGCTTTTGCTTGCCCAGAATAAGACCTGGAAAGTCTGCTGTGTATTTTAACTGCACAGCTGAGTTTGTCCTGAAAATGAAAATTACTTAAGCTTAAAGTGAGAATGAGATTTACTAAAGCGAGAATGAGACTTACTTACGCCTCTCCTATCTGGTATGAACTTTGGCTTTTCTTCATAGTCAGTTTCTCATTACAATACGATACTCTCCTTAACCCAAAATTTAGGAAGAAAAATATGGAAGTACTTCATGCCTGTAATATCCTTCACTGCCTACAGATATTAAAGCTGACAAGTAGTTTGGTGAGCAGAATGGCAGATGGTCTGTGTCTGAGTGGAAGAAAGAGCAGCAGCAAAGGAAACGATATCGCCAAGAGTGGTCGTAAAGTTTAAAAAGCAGTAAATGTAGCTGTGTGCTAGGCATTAGGTAAGAGATTCTTCAAGAGGAGGGAATTTGAAAAAATATGAGATCGGGGAAGGAATTCCTGATTAGTGCCTAAGCATATCCCTTTTTATTCTTTATGCAAACTTCCTTAATTCTTACTGCATCATATGCATGGTTGGAGTAGATAAATATTTTAGTAGTAGGTGTTTTGCTCCAAAAAACAAAAAAAAAAAAAAAAAATCACAGGGAATACAAGATAAATACTACATTTTAAGATGAGTTTTATGGGGATTTAATTGTGTAAAGACAATGGAGCAGGAGGGTTAGAAGGCCAGGGGGAGCAGATGGAAAGTCGTTCTCAAGGTGATGGTTGTGAGCAAACTTGGACTTCAGATCTGCAGAGCCCTGACTGCTGCCTTGGGCTCATGGTCAGGATCTGGCTCTGGGTCATGCAGGTTGCTGAAGAGGGATTTTGGGATGTTCTGAAAGATTTCTGAGTGTCTTGAATTGCTGGCCATGAAAAGCTAAAAGAGAAAGAAAAATTAGAATGGACACATCTGCTTTGATCAATGCAGCAGGAATGTTACTCTCTAAGTTTTGACCATGGGGTGTCCCAATTTATATCCGTTCGTCCCTGGTGAACGTTAAACTCAAAACATCTTTTTCCCCCAGAGTTGTTAATGAGAACTGCATTCAGAAAATTTTGACTTTTGGTAGAGCTTTACAATCAAAAATTCATTTCAGAGCTCTTCTCTGTATCATTATTTTTATTTCAGTGGTTTGGATTGATAAAGACTGAAAAAGAACTACATAAGTTTGCCAAGTTTGGATTTGGACTGCTATGGTTCTTTATTTTGGTCTCTTTTGTTCATGAAAAAGCATACACAGAAATTTCTGTTGTTTCCATTTGTACAAAATATGGCATTTACACCAGAAAAAAAAAGCAAAAATTAGATGTCAGAATAAGTTAAGTGACTGTGAAAGAAGCAGTGTGTGCCCAGTACAACAGTGACTGTGCAGATGAAGTGCGGTTATTTTGTGTGCAATGTGGGATGTGCTGAGATCCTGATGTTGTCACATAGTTTTTTTTTCTTGTTACACAAACTGATTGATATGGTTGCTATTTTTTTTTATTGATAGCAATGCAGAAGAATGATTATTCTGCTTTAATACATTCATTGGCTTAGAAATCAAATTTCCATGGTTTGCTTTGTTCCAAGAGGAAAGCAGTACATTATCCATGTCAGTGCACAACTATGAAATACATATTTTTCTGAAGAAGCAGCCTGGAGAATTTTATTTTGTTTTACATTTATCTGTAAACTTGGATCAGTTGTCCAGAAGTTTGATTGACTGATGCAGCTTCTGCTTGGTATGCATCCAAATGTACTTGTTTATGGATAATAACGGGAGTGCACAATAAATCTCTCAAGCCCTGGGTACTAGCAGCTGCGCCACTATTTGAATGTAAAACAATGCGTCTGCTGTGTAAGAATGCAAAATCTCTTATGCAAAGGAAAAAGTAAAGGCAGAAAGTGCAAAATTATTAGTGGAATTTCAGCACCTGTGGACTCGTAATAATATCTAGGATCGTATATGCTTTCCAGCATCTGGTTGTCACAAGAAGAGGGACTGTTCCTGGGGGACCTTAAGACAGGGTAGTAGAGAAACAGCTGACCCCAAAACCTATACAGAATTTCCCTAGAATCTGTCCTTTAATTTCATGTGTGCATTGTGACTGTTCCTAAGTGCAACTCTTGCAAATCTGACAGAGCACAGAGCTCAACAATCCTTTCTAAAGGCTGCTACTAGCTATGTGGAGTGGAAGTATATGGAGTATGTGGAGTCTTACAGGAAGTTATTATAGATACTAAATTGGTATTTAGGTGTTTGGTGTACAAGATTCTCTACTCAGAGATGTGGAAATTGTTATTGACTATGTTAACTATTAATAGAGGAGAAGAAAAGTGTGTCCACCAGCGCAGAACAGGGAGGAGACAGAGAGGGAGAAGAACGTCAACTGGGAAAGAAAAGGCTCGATACGTATCTTGTTGGTTGGTTGGTTGGTTTTTATTTTACAAAGTCAAGTAACATAAAGTGACTTATCTGATTATAATTCTTCCCAAGATCTGCATTGTGAACAGGCAGTTATAGGACTGCTACTTGGTGTGGTCATAACTTATCTTCTTCACAGTTATAAAATGTGGTCAGTGAGTTCTAAGGTTTGGTGGTAACGTAGGTCAGGTTGATCAGTGATGGGGTTGCATTGTGCCTGCTGAAACTCTATAGCGTGGCAAAAATTTAAAGATGTGTTTGTCCTGCACTGGGCACTTCTAGCCCTTCTGTTCTCAGTGATAAGGACATTGAGTGTAGCGTTTTTTTTTTTTATTTTAAACCCACACTTTTAAAAATAAATTTAATTTTGTGCACAGTACATAGACATCCATTACTTTATGCCCTCACACTAAGCAAAAGCCCTTTTCACTTTGTTAGTTTATCAACCCAGTTATTTTCACAAAGTTATTCTTACTCTTTCACAACTTACCTTTGCAATATATGAGCCAGCTAAAAGCAGTGGCATTTGCTTAAAAGTAGGATTTGAAAACTTAATATGTTTTACTTTTCTTTATTTCTCTGCTTGTTTCTTGAGTTGTTGGAAGTTGTATTCTCACAGAGGACAGACATGTTTTCTCTTCCATTTATATTTAACAAAAAAAAAAAAAAGCTGAGATGGTGACTCTTGGAGCTGAAATTTTCAGAGGCATGCTCAGTAGAACCTTAAAACCTGAAGATCTGGCCACATTATACATACATACACACACACACACACACACATATATATATTACTTCTTGAGTCAGTGGTCTGCTGCCTTCACTAATGTTCTGCACAGAAGCAGGATCTTTGTCTAGAAAGAAAATGTGATGTTTTTCCACTTCAAATCATTGCTTTCATATTACTCAGGTGGCACAAAGGGAATGGAAGCAGTGTGTTTTTCCTCTCTAGAAATTCTGCACTGATGAGACTTCTTTGCCACAAACAAGGGAATAGGAGCAGCTTCTTTTTGGCCATCTTCAGAGAGGAGGCAATCTGTGAAAGAAACTTGTTATCTTGTGTTTGGCAAAGCCACTCACAGGCTTTTCTATCTTGTGCATGTAAGGAAAACTGGGAGACTGAGAAATCAAGCTGATGAGTACAGCGGAGAAAACGAGGGCTGTCAGTATATAAATGTAATGGTCACTGATGCTGCAAAGCACTTGGATATGCAGTGTCCTGTAACTTAGATGCTTATTAGCTGCTTGTTAATTGTCACTGACAGTGCATTTAAATTAGTATGCCAGTTTTCTGACTACAGTTTTAATCTAGTCTTTTCTGTTTTGACTGATCAGTTTTGTGCTGCAACGGTGTTTTATAAACTTTAAATTTGCTCATGAGAAACTTATATAGTATGGGGCTGTGTGACTTTTCAAGATCGTTACTGCAGTGCACTGCATACTACGCTTGTCCTGTGGTTGAATGAGGAAAAACGCAAGCAAATTCCAAATGAATTAGGTCAGTTTATGGAAGCAGTATAGCTGCAGCAGCACAGAGCTCAGCAAAAGCCAATTAATCTGCCCGCTTGCATGAATACTGCTCTGGCTGCCCCTCTCCCTAAAGAAGAAAAGCAATTTTGTCTATCTTCAACCCAGTAACTCTTGTGGGACCCTTTTTCGACATAATTTACGTGTATTAATCACAGCCCAGTTTTCTTCCCAGTCTGTCCTTATTGCATTATGCTAATTTGGTTTGGGTGGATGACAAATCTAACAACAAAACTTCAAGGTCAAAAAGGATCTCTTGGGTCTTGAGGATATCTTCAAAAGTAAATAAAGAATAAATCTGTAGCATAATGAATCTGAATAACTTATATCGCCATAAAACTGAAGACTCTGTGAAATTAGCAGTTGGAAAGACAATCTGGTAATACCCAGGTATATATAATATAAGGCAATTATGCTTACAAAAGAATGAGCAAATTCTCTTGTCTGAATGGGACGCATCAAACAAAAGGAAGGTGTTCACAGCTCCAGTACTAAACCTGCCAGAGAAGTGCCTTTCCCAGGCCCGTAATCTGTGTGTTTCTGCCTTTTACACTCCTCCTTTGATGTTGTCTGGCTGCTTCTCTCACACACAACTTGCCAAAACTTTATGTACTCTGTGTGCTTTCCTCTGGTTTAGAGTACCAGAGGTCTTTGGTTCTGCCTAATTGATCTCATTGTCTCCTTAAGTGAAGAATAATCAGAATACTTTCCTAACCTGTAAGACTGCCTTTTTCTTATTTACCATAGATCTGAAGCTAAAATAGAATACTTTATTTAATCTAACCATTAAAGAAGCTATTAACATCACCAAACCTTACAGTTTTGCTCAGATGGGCAAAATATCTCCCATTTCTAAATATCTGTGTCACTGCTGATAGATTTCCTTAATCCACTTTGCACAGCTGTAGCAAATTCCTTTTTTTTTTCTAACAGATACTTTATGCCTGCAAATGCTCTTGAAAAATCACTGAAAGCTACGTGGAAGTTGCCATTGTAGTAATTGTAAATGGTTGTATAAAATTATGCTGTCATGCTGTCCGTTCCAATTAAACTCATAACATTTTTGTGTGGAGTATACAAATCTATATACTAAACTGGAGAGAACGGGTCCTTGATGGTTCTATTAAAAGGCAAATTATATTTCCTCATGGCATAACTTAAGAAAAAATATAAGCAGTCAGCCTATTTCTAAGATGAAAATGCACTAAAATACACAATTTAACAGTAAACTACAATCCAAAAATACTGCAAAGATTTTACCTTTCCATCACAATCCAAAAAGCATCTTTTTCAGTTACGTTAAACACTACCTGAAAGTGAAGGACCAGCACATACAAATGGGATGAACTTAAATCTGTACTAGCATGTTGGGCTGCTCACTGCTGAGTGCCTTCTGGTTTTCCCTTCTTAGCATTCAATGTCAGGGCAGGACAGTGTCTGACAGGACAAGGCACACGGTGTGGTGTCCATTTTTGAGTTTAGCACATTTGCTGTTCCACTTTGATTATACAAAGGAGTGGCTTCAGGGCAGAGCATCCTGACAATTTTTCGGACATTTAAAATACTGCTGCTGCCATTCTCTCACTAGCAAACGTAAAAATAGTGAGAAGTCACAGTTCCAGTGGGGGTTTCTATGCAAATAAACAGTAGAAGATGGAGGGGAAGGGAGAACAGAGCCTGAACAATCTGATGCATGATCTCAAATTCCTTGTATGAATTAATTTCAAAGCACTGGAACAGTTTGGAATTAAAATTATTTCCATGAGGAATCATTTTATTGGCTGTCAGCTGATTTAAGCACAGTGCATGCTGGCACCTTGAACTTTCATCTTTCTGGTTTTGTAATCATTGAGAAGTAGTATAAATATTCTGGCCAGACCACATGCGTTTCAAAATGTTGAGTGGCTTGTGAAAATTCCTGTCATCATCTCAGGTTAGGACATGATAGATCAAGGTCTCAAATCAAATATATTAGTTGTGTCAGAGAAATTTGTTACAAAGAGGACAAAAATAAATGGATTGGAGTTTGTGTTCTTTGACACTGGTTTATCACGCACATAGTGGACACTGTGCTGCAAGGGGACTGTGCCATGGTGCTCAGGGACCCCCGACTTTCAGAGCTGCTTTGGTAACACCTTCACCCAGTGCTCCATCCCTCAGTGATGTTGTCTTTAACACCTAGAAATACCCATCAAAATGGATGAAATCTCCTGACTTGGTGGCATATCCTGCATGGCAATTAATTTGTTTATAAGAACCTTGTTTTGAAAAAGAAGAGAACTGGCATTGCTACCAGTCACTTGAAAAAACATACATTTACTGGTAAAACATGTGGAAGGTCAAATTCAAATGTAAGGTATCCCTGTCTGCTGCGGGTGAAGCAAAAGAACGGGTTTTATTTATTTCATTCAATATCTGATCTACTTCTGAATGCCTAAAAGATGATAGTGTTAAAAAGATGTGGTTCATTCCTTATGAGTCACTTCAAATGGTTCTTTGACCTAACATACTTTGCATTTAATGGCCATAAGCAGAGAAAAACAGAAATTAGCACAACCTATGAAAGCCCATGAGTAGGATACATAGTCGTAACATTAACCTAACTGAGGTATATGCTAATTAGGTAATCTAATTAATTTTATTCATCACAGTAGAGTTTGATTTGTATTATTATCGTTATGGTTAATTCTCCCTTGTTATGGTGGAGATACCATTTAGTAATGTCCAGTTAGATGTGATGTGTTCTGGGGGAATGTGTTTCATAGAAACAAAATACCTCTGCTTTCCTCTCTCCCAGTTCTGTGGTCATCAAAAAAGGGAGAACTGGGAGAAATGGGCTTTAGTTTGCTCAAGAAAGAAACGTTTATCCTCAAAATTGCAATTTCTTAAGAAAAGGTTTATAAACAGTATAAGTGTTTTGTTTTGTTTTACTTGGTTATTTTGCCCTGGAGTGTGTATAATTTTGTTAAAGTTAGCCTAATGGACTGTAAGAAAATGAAGTTGTGCAATTGTAGGGCAGCTAATGAGACTCCATCACAGTGGCACTGACTTCAATCCAGGCACACTAGGGCTGCGAACCTTTTTTTTTTTTTTATGGCATTTGGCGTATCTGTCTGTCAGCCACTTACATTAGTGCTTATTATAGAATTTTACCACTGAGTGAGAACACCTTCCAGAAGTAAGGTTCATATACGGACCTCAGCTTGTATTAATCTTTCAACAAGCATTTCTTCTCCAGGCACTGTGGCAGTTGGTAGGCAAGCATTTAACAACTCATAAGTAATTACTCTGCATGTATTTAAACTTGTCTAAATGGCATACTGAACAGGGAAGAGAAGTCAACAAGAAATCGAAATTACTATTGTAAATTGTCCAAACAATCTAGAGAGCATTAGGAAAAATAATAAAAAAAATAAAGAAAAACTTATTTATATTATGATGGTCTTGTGCAGCAGTGTTTAGTATCTACACAAAAGACAGGAAAGTACAGCATATGACTGTATTTCTTGTATGACTACGTATATACATAACCTGTAATTATCACAACATGATTTTCTAAAAGTTGTTTTCAGAAATGCAATCTTAAGACTTCTGTCTTGAATTATATTTCCATTCTAAAATCAAAGGATTTGTATTCTGAAAATTGTTCCTCATTGCAAAACGTGGTTATGGAAAAAGAGATCTTCTTGAAATGTTTTGATTTATTTCATCTGGAAGTTGTCACACAAATACAATGGGAATGTATTTTCTCTATTTAAAATGTTCTCTCCATTTATTAATTCTAGATAAAATCCAGTTAGTTGGGCAGAAATTTTCTTCTTAGGCAAAAGGGATTTAAGGAAAATCTTCAGATTCATTATGAGTTTTCTCACAGCTGGCTCAGTAGTGGAGCAAGTAGACATGCCAGCCAGCACAGGCAGTCCTTAATGTACCTGGTAGGGTGAAATTGCACTTTTGAGGGTAGATCTTGTATTCTCCTCTCTCCTGAAGAGTCTGACTCAAAGACACTAGTCAAAGGTTTTTACCTCTCTTATTCTCGCTCAATGGGGCTTTTTGGGTTGTTTCTGATGATTCTGGCAGCACCAATGCATACATGGTATGCTTTTTGCTCTTTTCACATGCTACGTTTTATAGGAATGTAGGAAGTGATGGTAGGGGCAGTGATTAGTTGTTTTTAAAAGTATTTGAACACCAGTGTTTGAGTGAATATATTGCTGATCCAGTACAGTAATTGATAGATGTTCCAATGTCTGTCTGGAAATTACAACTGTATAGGAAGATTCCTGCGAAATATGTCAGAGAGATATCGTTAGGTCTATAAATACATCAAGTAGATAAATATAAAGCAAAGATAAGAATGATTGAAGCTGAAACATAAGTTGGTGCAAGAATGAATGAGTTTACATTGGTGCAGTATGAATTGAGACTGAAAATCAAAAAAAAAAATTCTTGCACATTAGAAAAATCAGGATCTGCATCTCAGAGTTAAGAGATGTTTAAGACCTCAGCTGGTCAACATAATAGTATGATGGTACAAGTGACTCAGATTCACAGCTTTTTCCCTGCTGTGGTTGCTGGACCTCCATAGAAATTTTCCGCATGTGTATATGCAAGCACCAGCTTTTGGTGCCCTGCTTTCTGCTAATGCAACTACCTGTTTGGCAAAAGCAGTATTAGTCATCTCAACAAAATGGATATCTCATAGCAAATGTAGGTGCCTCCAAGCTAACCTGATCTACCAAGCATGAGCAATAATAGCAATGTCATGGAAGAACCAGCTGCAAGACCACGAGGTGTTCCTAGACCTTGATAGTTCATGCGTGGCTATTCTTCCATGCTGCAGTAACTGCAGCAGGTAAACCTCCGGCTGACTTCTTGAATGTGTGGATGTAAAGCTAGGTGCAAGCATCACTTGTCTCTCTTACAATGTAGATGTTACCCCAAAGAAATAAAATTTTCTGGAGAGCTTCTGAAGTATGTCCCTAAGACAACTGGCTTCCACTTTGAAAGTGACTTCAGCTTTGTTCTGCGAAGGTAAAGGTATTGGGTTTTTGTATTTTACAAAGGTATTTAGGTGCCTAAATATGCCTGTAACAATGTGTGACCCTCTCTTTAGTGTTTTATTTAAGGGAAGAAAACCACTAATCCTCAATGGCAGGTGCATTTGGCAAGTGAAAAATAGAGACAGCTGCTTTTTCATCTTAAAATATTCTTGAAAGTTAGTTATAAGTAGTGCACAGCTGCTGCAAAAATGAGGAGACTACAGTTTGCAACAGACAACTGTTTTCCTTTGGGGAAAACAATAATGCTGCTGCTGACAATGTTCTCTGATATTAAGGCAAAATACTGAATTCTTGAGCAAACCTGTCTGAAAAAAAAAGTTAGCTTTTATCTGCATACCTGATAGAGTTAATGGTATTATAGCAATAGTAGGAAGTACTTTTTCATTGATAATCAGCTTATTTCCAGGACCTTATTTCTGGTCCTTTGTAAAAGTACTCTGAAATGTAAAGACCTGTTTCTGATGCTGCTGTTAGCTCAAGCAACAATACAGTCCTTTCTGTAACACAGATTTCAGACCACATTTGAAGTAATGGGCTGAGGAAACAGCAGGATGAGATTGCTATTCTGTACAGCATTTTAGGGAAAAAAAGCACTTCTGGTAAATGTGATGAATGGCCCAGTTGACTGGGAAGACCTGCAGCAAGAGTCCCAGAAAATACAGATATTGTTTTGCTAGAGCCTTATAGCTCCTCTGAAGAACAGTATTTCCCCATCTTTAAATGTTCTGTGAAAGGGAAGATTTGGGTCAGAAGCATATTCTAAACCTCTCTTTTCTGCTGTTTACTAGCATGTATGTGCTCCAAAGAAAAACTGCCTTGTTTAACGCTCTGATTAATGAATTTGGGTTAGAGTTATGCAGGTGGGATCTACTCACTGAACACATACCTTAGGCTGTCTTCTTCACTGATGTCTGGCATCTTCATGGCATCGTTAGTGGACTTGTCTTTTTCAGTGGTTATAGCCCCTTTAAAAGCTCCTTCTCAATCCTGCCACTACCATGACACTAAAATAGATGTGTAGATGCAGGAAAAAGAGGTGATAGCTGGACTTCTTGGTTTTGAGACTGTATATAGGTAAAATAAAATAAATATAAAAAAACCCAAAACCCGATTTTGATGAGACTCAGTTTAACAGACTCAGCTTCCCAAAGTTTGCTGTGAAATCATTTTTCATCTCAGGTCAGCAGCAATTCTACTTCAGTTGGGTTTGGAGCAGGCACTGGAAAATTATGCTGCTCAACTTTGGCACCTTTTTGCCATCTTTCAAGTCAATTTTCCTACATGATCTTATTCTGTACCTCAAATTCTGACCCTTAAGTAAAGTATAAATATATTGGAAATCACAACAGACTTGTGTCTTTGTCTCTTTTTCCCTTCAATGTATTAAGCTTTGTAACATTTTACAGTGTGTCTGACACTTTTATAACTATTTGCGCTGTAATATTGCCACTGCAAAAAAGGAATTTTCCATGTAGGCTCCCAACCCAATGACTACAGTCTTGTTAATTGAAAGGTCACCTGCCAATTTGTGCCTCCATTTTAGCAGGCTGCATTGGCAGATAAAATGCAGGTCCATTTGATAACCCAGAGCTTTTCCCACCTTGCTGTGGTCAATGTAACTATAATTGTAAATGAATGAATTCATGATGCAGTTTCATTTAGTAAGAATAAAATAAAAATGTGTACAGGTAGCAGGATTGTTTATTTTCCTCCTGAAATGCTGATATATTAGGTATTCCTCTTGTACTTTGAAAGCATTTTCTTCTTGTTGGGTCATATACATCTTTGGTTTTATGACTTGCTAAGAAGAGACGACCTTTTGGTAAGGTATCCTGAATTTCTGCTAAAAATGCTTATAATGTTTCCTAGAGATTTTATTGGAATTCACATGTGAGATGCAATAGTTTTTATTTCGTGACCATATACACATCTAATTTCTCAGACTGAAGGGGAGAAACCCCATTTCATCTGGCTAGCAGGTTATCCAAAGGCTGGTTTAGTTGAAGCTCTAGTAGTGTTCACTCATTTTCCTCTTGTATAGACTTTGGTTCAAAATTAATTTAGATTTCATGTAACAGTGATTTCCATACTCCTCCTCGCTCTGGCTCTAATTCACCAACAATGAGAAAAAAATTCTATAATCGCCTTATTTTTACTTTTTAAAGATATAAATGCTTTGGACAATACAAGAACAGTTAATACACTTTAATCCCACGTGGGTATTTTCCTACCCTCTGTACTGTGTATATGACAGGTTTACCCTCCACCTGAATGTCAGTTGTCTGGGTTAGTGTCCTGCAGAGGGTGGGCCGTAGTGGCTTTTGCAGTCTTCTCTACTGCTTTCTATTGACTTTTTCGGTGGAGTCAGAGCTCTATGTTCATCTAAACCTCTTCATCTAGCTTTTAAATGATGGTTCATGTTCAGGAAGGTTACATAACAAATTCTTTTCATTTTCTTTTTTTTTTTTTTTAATATGCTGCTCTGTGTGGGTGTTGCAGTAGTTCATGAGTTGGCTTGAGGGCCAGGTGCAAACCACCAGTGCTACAGGGATCAGCAGTTCTGGTCGTTTTGGTTTACATCTGCTCCATGCAAAAGTAATTAATTTGTTTGAATGGGTTCTGACTGATTACATTCAATGAGTTTAATATTTTTATATACGGCACTATTCTCACATTATATTCATAACAATTAATTGCAGTGTATTGCTATATACAAATGGGGCCAAACAGCAGCTTTAATTTTGCTGCTCTTGCTGGAGGTGATTTTGGGTTGTGTGCACATCATATGCTTTTGTTCCAGTATGCTGCTTTTTGTTGCTTTTGATAGCAGCTAATGATTCTTTTTATCATGGCCCTATGTCTGCTTCAATCATGGATGAGTCGTATTACCATTGCAAACATTAATGTAGTTAGACCACCTTTGTTATATCTATTTATAGTGGTTAATGTTTTAATGTATTTATAGTAGCAAAGAATTTGAACAACTGCAGAATTCAAACACAATAGCAATTAAATAATTTTTCAGATTGCTACCTACATGTCAGAGTCATAAATTCATGTCATGTATCCAAAATGACACAAGATGCTCAGACTCTGCAAGGAAGATCTGATGGTTATTTTTTGCTGTCCATCTTACTACTTGTTTGTTTATATTATTATCTAATGGCTTCTAAGCAGAATATATTTCCATAACTTT
>JAOXJM010000002.1:11263541-11275435 GCA_026413425.1 Tringa solitaria | reverse complement strand
ATCTCATTCTTTGAATTAGTGCTGAATCTTGTCTTGAAATAAGATGGCTGACCATTAGTGGGAAAAGGTGAGTGAATACTATAAAAATCCTATAGAAACGAATCAAGTCATTTTAAATTAATTTATTCCAGGAACTCACTTAAGGGTGAACTTAAGAAAAGGTGGATGTACTTGTCTTAAGTTACACTGTTTGTTTGAAGTGAAATAGCTACTCTTGTTTTATTCAAAATTACACATTTTAAGCTACATGTTCTTTGCAAGATTTTTGGTCCAATACAATTACATTATCTCATTAAAACCTCAACAAAAATATGGAAATTATGTTACTTACGAAAGGTTTGCCAAATATCACTAGTGATTTGTAAGAACTACACTGGAAGGGCAATGGCTGATTCTCAGAATTGGGCCAAAGTTTCTTAATTGACTGTGATGCAATTGTTGTGGATAGAGGACATCTGAAAGACAATTAAAATGTATGACTTGTCACTGATGCGGCTTTATTAACTCATATAGCAGGAGTTGTTCTGCTCAAGGGGTGAGTAATGTAATGCCATTGGCTTGCTTTTTCAAGTGATTTGTAATTTTTTCTGTATCTTTTAGGACTTGGTAGTATTCAGATATCAGCTATTGTTATCACTTCATTGCCTCAATACCTTTATGGATTGGATTTAGCATCTGTAGTCCGTGAATCAGTTCAATAATCATCCCATTCAGGCTCGTCATTCATGTGCAGTGAGGATGTAATAGTCCTTGTGCAAAGAAAATTCAGAATCACCTTTAAGTTTACAGCTGTAACTCTTATTGTGACGAACTGCCTTGTGAATTTAGGATTGAAATGTACTACAAATGCTTTGCTGCATGTCTAGCCTGTGTTCCTGGATTCTGGTGCCGCTCATTCACCATCTCACTCATGCAGCAAAAATGGAGACATAGTTTGTTCACTTTTTTGGTACCGTGAAGAATGTGGTGGGGAAACAGCCCCCACCCCACCAAAACGTGCTCAGTTTCTTTAAATCTTTTATAAGTTTAAAGTTTCAATTTAAAATTGTAGAGTTTCTTCTCCCAATAAAGTACACTGGCTGATAAAAATTAATGGAAATACTAGTATATGATTCACTTGTCTTGGAATTATCTTCTCATAAAGACATTCCATGATGTAACATTACTCTTTTCACCCATTCTATACTCTTTAAGGTATCAAGGTTTGTCCCATCAATCATTTCATTTATCCTTTTGTCATCTTTATTGCTTGCTCAATCTCTTTGATATCTTCATCTTATCCTTCATTCTTTTGCTCTCGGTGTTCTAAAAAATATTGATGCTTGTGTTGATAGCACAGCTGCGCCTATAGACCTGCTTGCAAGGTCTTCTGCTGTTCAAATGACTGTGTCCTTCTTTGTCATTACTTTTGTGTCACTGTTCTTGAGAGAATAGCTTTTTAGCTATTTACTTCCTTTAGGTGTTTTTCCTTTTATTTTTCATTGTTTGGCACACCTATTTGCTGCCATCTCTTATTCCCTGATTACTTTGGTATTGCTCTTACTTTTGCTGTTGATGTTATCTTTTTTTTTTCTCACCAAAAGTCTGTAATGTTAAATTTTCTGAATTGTTCATAAGTCCATATATGAACACCACATCTATTATTCAGAACTTCCTATTTTATTTCTCTTTTGCTATAGTTTAAAACCTCTTTTGTAATTCAGTAATAAATGCTAGCCTTCAGTTTTTTCAGAGTTCTTTTTGCCAACCTCATGTTTATCTCCAAGGTCCCAACTGTCTTTTAGTTATTTGTGAGGAGCACTGCAGTGCAAGGAACTACACACTTGTTAAAATAATTTAGAGTATCCCTTCCCTCTTTGCTGTCTCTGTCTTTATGCACTAACCTCTCTGTGCGATATATTTGAAGTGGTTCCTGATCGATAATATGTTGTTTACTAGCTGTTATATATTATTTACTAGCATACAAATGTGGGGGATTTTTTCTAATTATTAATTTTATCTCCAAATATTACTTGATACTTCCTGTCTTTTTACCTTTGGAGGTGTGGTAATTGAAAAAAAAAAGTTTTCTTTTGCTCTGTGCCAACTGTCTTGCTCCCTCATGCACTTATTATTTCTGTTCGCCGTCTGTCCTCTAGAGCATTAGCTGGCGTGTCTGTGAGTTTTCCTGTTTCCTTAAAAAGTGTTTGTAGAACGGAAGTCACAGAGCCATTTAATAATTCAGGGAAGAACCTGTAGACTTGAAGGTCTCTAGTTCAATCTGATGCTCAAAGCAGGGTCAACTCAGGTGCCACCAGGCTGCTCAGGGCTTTATCCAGCTTAGTCTTTAAAAACCAGCAGGACCAAGGCTGCATGACTTCTCTAGCCAACCTGTTCCTAGACAGGGCCACGCTTGACTGTCCTAGTGGTAAAAGATTTTCCTTATATCTAGTTAAAATGTCTCATTTTCATTTATTATTTGTGTAGAAATATTCTGTAATTATGTCTATTTTGCTGCTTCATACTTTGTATTTCAGACAAATAGTTGCTTATTGATACTCAATTCTCTGCTTATTTAGAATGCTGTACTTTTCATAGGTAAAAATATTATTTAGTCTTAGTTTTGATAGTTTGTCTTTTCTTGCCCTGTCAAAACAATACTAGTCCTCATTTAATTCTGTCATTTTACTAGCAGAAAAAATATATGATATAATTCTAAAGTAAAGCTCCCTCTGCAGCTTTGTAATTATCCAGACCTACAGTATTTTATCACCTTTATGAAAAGCAGGTTCTAAAATTAAGGAGCTGAAGGCCATTGGTTTAGGTTCGGTGATCATAACTGAAAAGCTAGGAAGTTGTTTTGATAGTTTTAAAAAAAATTATTTTTCCATTCATCATGATAGACAGTTAATAGGCAGAAAATAATAAGGTTTTCCCTCCTTTTTTTCTCTCTTTCTGTGTTATATACATTGATATTTTTTTCCCCTGTCATTTAACTTGAGTGTAAAAGGGTACATTTTCATTAACGTTATTTTTCATTTTCTTCAGCAAGTGATCGTGCATTAAGATCTTTTATTCACTAAGTACTCTGCATGCAACTGTGTGAGCTTTTTTAGTTAGCCACCCAAAACAATTAATTGTAAAAGATCTTTCCATTTTGGAAACCAGAGGTAAGCTCTTATGCTTTTGATTACTGTAATTGCATGTTTGGTTTGTTTCTGGTTTTTGCGGTTTTGTTTGCTTGGTTGGTTCTTTTTAAAAGTTTGTCCCTGCAGTTTGCTAAAGATATTTATGGTAAAAAACTCTTCCACCTTCAGTCCTATCTGACCTGTCCCATTTAGATGGGAATAGCACAGAGCCATAGGTCAGAGGCCAGAGGAATTCTCTGCCCAGCAGAGGGCTGCCAGCTCGGAGCCAGTCTTGCCATTAGGGCTAATGAAAAGGTGAGCTGGAACAGTAGCACAGACACAAACAGACTTGCAGGCAGGTATGAATTCATTGAAAGATTGATGACAAGAAACAAATAAATAATTTTGACAGCACTTTTACTTTCTTAACCAAGAAGAGATCAACCTCTTTTTGAAGAATTTGATTCTACTGTGTTTCTGGGTATAAATGTGAGATTTCTCTTGTGCAGTGTGATAAAATGCACGGTTGCAAACTGATCTGAAACTGTTTCTATCATTAGTGGACAAAAGTCATGTCAGATAATGTGCTGTGATTACAAGTGACTGAATTGTCTCTGAAATGAATAGAAGTGATTAAAAAAAAATCAAAAACATACTTTTGTACCACAATAGATTATAGCTTATTCTTCTAATAAGAATAATTTTCAATAAGTAATGTAATTGTGGTTTGTTTATGTAACCTGACATTCACATATTTTATCATTGCACCTGTCAAGAGACCATCCTTTTACCCTGATGAGGGATTGAAAGTTATAATCTGCAAGTGCACCTATATCTTATGAAGATTGTTAAGTGGCTAGACGTATAAATAAATGACTATTAGATGAAACAAAGCTTAATTTCTAACAGAAAATCTCAGACTAATCAGTTCTAAAATCAAAAGCTTCATGAACTAAAATACGACTCAGTAAAATGAAATGAAGATGTTAATGGAAAATTACTGAACTCACAAATTTTTTGGGTCTGTGAAAATACCTAAACCACCTATTGAGTGTATAGATTCCTCTTCTGTTTTCTGGAATCTTTTCTAGTGTTTGATTTTCCTATTCTGTCTTCTGTTTTTGCTAAAGCATCTACACGCACATTTAATTAAAGTCACATTTATTTCATTGTGTTATATGCAAACACACAGAAAAGTCCCTATACTGTCATTCTAATCTAACCTACTGAGCTAATCGTGCGTCATCTAATAACACATCCCATTTTTTCCAGGCACAATTATAGCAATTTATTAAAGTACATTTTCCTTCCCTTAAGAATACTATTAATATGGACCATCATGTTGTGGATGCTCTGCTTCTTGGTTTTGTTCTCTGAACAGAAAGCAGAAAAGAACTATTCAGGTCTTCTACTACTAGGAAATGTTGCAAAGAAAATTGATTTCTTACTCATAATTCAAAATTTAATCATTATTAGTTAATAAGTTTGTTGTTACTCTAATTATCTAAAGTACCACACAGGTAAGAGGTTATGCAGTTAATTATTGCTGTTGAATTAGAAGACCTCAGCTTCTGAGATGAACCAATCATACATAGTCTGTTACTATTGAAGGTCAGAGCCTTCCACTACCTGCGAGGTTTGGCCATGGTGTGATAACCATAACTCCAAATTTACTTTCTTTTCTAAAAAATTGGCGGGGGGGGAGACAGTATACTGATATGAGGATGCCTTCTGATTTTTAGAGGCCTTTGTAGAAGGGTTTGCAGTTACTTAATAACAGTCTCAATCTGCTTTTTGGGATGCCTGTTTATGCCCCCCATCCTTTCCTGAGGCAAAGCATATAGGGAAAGGATCGGGGGCATATGCTCAGCAGCTTTCTGGCTTCCTCCTGCCAAATGCAGCTCACACCACATGTAGTCTGTGGCATGAGAGCCACTTTGGCAGCTGTGCTTGGATTCCTCCGCCTCCCTAAAGAGCCACAGGTGCTGCGTGGAGTAGCTGAGCTGCTCACCCACTTGCCGTGCGTGGGAGGGTATGTTCACATGTACCTGCGAGGGAAGGTACACATGGGATTTTACTGGTGGTAGTAGGTTTAGAGCTCCCAGGTAGAGCTGCCAGCCTTTTTGTGAACTGCTGGTAGATACTTTTTGGTGCAGCACAGCACGTCTCCGTAACTGCCTGATGGGGAATATGCACCGATCGCTCCTTTATATCTGTATATCCCCCGGTATCTGCCTAGTTTGTCTTAAGTAGGTATAAAGAAACAATTGCAGCCATGTCTAAAACCACAGGGGTACCTTTATAGGATCAGCAAATTCCATTTAGATTACACTGTTAGTGTTAGACTTGGTGTTTTCAATAGCATTTGTTATGAATACAGTGAAGAAATAATGTTCTATCATCTCAAATACTGTGATGTGGTATGCTTGATGCCCTTCTCTTTGCTGCTGTGCCTTCCTGCTCCTACTGCTAAATTGCTGCTTTTTAGGGAGGAGACAAGTAGAATCTGAAAACCAGCATTGTCTGCTGGATGTCTTCCCAGGGCTGTTTGCTCAGCATGGATCATGATGTATCGGGGTCGTAAAATGCTGTAATCCTTCCTGTTGACCCGTGTTTGTACGCCAAATCGATTAAGACAGAAGCTGATGTAGGCAGGAAAGGTAAAGTTAAAAACAAAGGGAAAAGTCCAGGGCCTCTTCAGGAAAACATGGAGAAACCACTTCAGCGTTGGGTAGGAGACAACAGTGTGCTCGGCTGGAAAAGGCAGCAGTGATCCTGTGAAATATTATGATTCTGTTGTTGTAGAGGAAAAGAGTTTGTTTCTTGTTGTTACCCTAAAAGCAAAGTCTGGGAACAAAGGCTGTTATGGCGAAAATGAAGCCAGGAGTTTTGCTGAGGAAACAATTCAATAAATGTTACAGCCAGTCTGCTTTTGACTCAGAAAATCAGTGTTGAAAACAGTCAATAAAATGTGCCTTTTTCATGAGTGATCAGGAGACAAATGAAGGTTCTTGTACTGTGGACCATTGTACATTGAACTGCTGCAAGTTTCTGCTTTTGCAAACATGAGAAACGTTTTTTCCTGGCCGTTCTGTAGGTGATACAGGAGCATCTGATTCAGAGAGGTCCCTGGCTTTGTACACTACATAGTAAATGTACTGCTGCTAATATTTTTATTAGGTTTTAATTAATTTTGTTTTTCATGTGATAGTATTTCTTACTTATGCATGTTTTTATGGGCTTTTCTGTTATTGAAAACAAACTCATGTTTTTTCCTTATTTTATTTCTCTGATGTTATGCATTGTTTTATTTAGATTTCTAGTGTGCCTAGGTAAAACTCATATCTACTCCCTTATACTTAGATTGTGTTAAAACTGTGGTACATCATCATTATTTATTGGGCCTCATTAATGGATAATTATGCTGAAGAGCTACTGGAAGGCTATATAGGTTTTTAACAAACAAGATTATTGTGTTACATGATTCCAAGCCATAAGAGCAGTCCAGTTTTAAGGGGAAATGTAAATTTAATCACTCTGTTCCACATCTTCCACAGAAAATAGTTGATGTTGTGCACATTTTGCACTATGTCACTAACTTGCCTGTTTCAACAATGGCAGAGGATCAGGCACTGACCCAAAACTACTTATCAAAGTAAAATTTCCCAGCTGACATTGAATCAGAGTTGTTTTACGTATGGAAATAATATAGTATATAGGAAACATAACACTGTAGAAGAGGTTATAATAGAGGCAATATCAGGGAAACCATTTATCTGCTTATTTATTATTATTATTATATTTATTATTATAAACACCCCATTGTGGGGGAGTTGTAGGGTGAAAGCATGCTCCGTGGCACATACAGCACAAACTATGCAGTATTTGCAGCAGGAAGGAATGAAGCAACATCTGAAGAAAAATACAGAAGTGTGCATTTATTAAGTGTCTTTATTAAGTAAATGAATTTTGCTTGTAAGAAGTGCCATGAACCTTCTCTGTACAGAGATGTGCATCACCATTGAAAATACAGCTTGAATTTAATAGGAAGATTTTGCTATTGAGATTGGAAGAAGGCTTGGTCAACACTCACTTCAACAGAGCTATGCTCACTTACTCCCCTTGAGGACCCACCCCTCTTATTTTAATTAAGAAGCAGCAGACAAAATCTGATCATGCAGAGTCTGCTCCATACAAAACCCAGAGTGAAAATGAGTCCTTCATGCTCGGTGTAAAACTGAATTGAGCAACCGTGTCATGTAACCAGATCTTCTGCAGCACTCTCTGAAAGGCAATGTCATGGGAAGAACATCTTAGAAGATTATGAAAAGGCAGCAAAAGAAGCAATTACAGCATTCATTTTTCCTTTTTATTGTCTGAGTCATGCCCAAAATGTTGTTAGTGAGCAGCATTTAATTAAACCGTTATCAACTTAACTTTGGCATATTTCATAATCTCACCCTTGGCATTGTCTTTTTATTAGGAAAAGGCTTAAGTGACTATGAAGTATAATGAAAAGCCATGGGGAGGGCTTGCACACAACAAAGCTGCTAATCCATTGGAGACCTATGTGGGAAACTTCCTTTTTTCAGTGATAGAGTAGAGCTTTGAAGGTTATCAGGACCTTTTATCTTCTAGTCAGCTTCCTCTGAACTTGAGGGCCTATCTATGCAAAGTACTTCCCAGCAAATATCCACTGAGCTTGACACAGAGAGACTAATTTATCACTGCTTTTCTTCAAATCTTCTAGATTTGTATAATTGTTTTTTTGTTTTATGTAGTGTGTAGGATCAAGAGTGAGAGTCCAGGACATTAAGCAAAATACAACTGTGTCCAATGCCCCAGAAAGTTTATTCTGCAAATTATTAGGTTCTATTCAGACAGTGTGTTTTTGACACTGCAAACATAGAGATGTATATTTTTCTCAACCTCAAACTAAAATAAAAGATCATGACCAATCTAATAATAGCAGGGGTGCAGTATTTCCCTCTCAGGTTTGTTAATTTTACTTAAGAATCTGTCCATCTGATCAACCAGGAACCAGAACAGTACCTGCATTTCACTTTCATATTTTATTTCCTGTAATTTATTCTTTTTATTCAGCGTGGAAGAGTCTGAGCCATAACTGGAAACAATGTGTCTGTGAAAATACTTGGTGGCTTTGACACACATACTCAGTCAGGCTACTTTTATTAAATAAATCATGCAAATAGTAAGGAGAATAATTTCTTTTGTGAAGGAAGAAATGAACCCAAATAGCATCTGAGAGAATTTAATTATTTGAAAGGAAATTGATACTTATTTTCTAAAAAGCCTATTGGCAGAATTTGGAGTTTCTGCTGCTGAATAGAGCTCCTTCAGTTTTAATCTTGCCATTCATAACCTCACACTACCAATAATCACTCTGGGAGCTACCATCTCAGTGTTTACTAAAAATGCCCATGCCAGGCACTTTAATACAGCTGTCCATAGAAAGCAGTGTTTGTCTGTCCCCAGACTCATTTACTGGTGAATAATCACCTCATGCAAAATCTTTTACTGCCGTTCTGCACCCGCACTGCTGTGCCTGCCCATCAGCAGCAGTTAACAAAGAAGCACAACATGAAGTAGCCACTTAAATTAAACCAAAATGCAGCTGAAGTATTCATTAGGCTCCTTGGGAAAATCTCTTCTAAACTATTTAGGCCAAATACCTTCACCAGTCTTTCTTTTTTTTTCTTTAATTTTTTTTTTAATAGTTAAAAGCTCTGATCCTGAAACCTTAAGTGAAGTTTGATATCTTAAATTTTCTGGGGAGGAGAGCTAGGCTGTTTGCTTTAAAATTTTTTACTGAGAATATAGTGTCCCACCTTGGGACAATAACTTATATAAATATTTTTTCTGGCTTTTTAGCTCTTGTCACTATTCTTTTCACAAAGCTTCAAATATTGTTGTGATCATTATCAAACATGTTAAGATGAGAATTAATATAGATCCCGCTATCCCAGGAGTACTGAAAAGTACCGTAAATTAGAGGGTGCATGTTTTTCACTTATTATCTAGCTTGAGTCATTTCCCTATATCAGAGGTACTAACATCTGCCATTCAGTTGAAGAGTTAACCCTCTGGTGTTTAATGGCTGTGTCCATATTGCTCCTAACATTAATAACAGTTGAGCGAACATTTCACAGAACACAGAACCTTTATTTTTATGTGCGTGTTTTCGATTTTTAATCTCAAATCCTGGCTTCCTCTGTTGTATGACCGCTCTTACAAATAGTTAGCTCTTAGAAAAAATTCAGTGATTTGTGTTTAAAATATCTGAACTGGTTTGGTTGGATGCGGCTGATCATGCTGCCAGAATGATGTCTTAACCAAGTTTAACTGAATAATGTCTTAAGTACTGCTTGATTGAAATCCTCAGTATAAAGCAGTGCTCCCTAAATTATGAAGTGAAATTTCTCGGCTTGCCAAGTGAGTTCCTCCTAACTGTATTCAGGTGGAATAGCAGCATGATGATGGGAATCACTGGTAGGAGACATGCTCTGGGGCCAAAGGGAGCTATTTATCCCTGGGATACCATAGAGGGGAATTCCTCACATGCCATTAAAGTATTCACCTGCATAGGGCGTAAACCAAGTCTTGCACTTGACACATGCAGAAACCTATTACAGGAGATGTTGAGACAGACTGTGAATTTTACTTCTGTGCCAAAGAAGACTGTAGATGGGAGAGAAGAGGGTATGTAGCAGGATGGGTTCTTTCTTAACTCCATTCTTGGTAAGACACAGGGGTTTATGTGGGCGCTGCTTCCTTTTCTGTATCCCAAAACGATATGGCACGGAATGTGGATTCATCTTCAAAGAATGGGTTTTATGTGGCTCACTTGATTGCTTCTCAGCTTCCTAGAAGGGATCCTGAAGTTTCTCTGTGCTTAGTTTTTTGGAAACAGTGTTTACTGTGTCCCATCACAGACCATATAAAACATATGTCTCATAGGAACTTATATGAAAACAAATTTAAATTTACTTTAAATACTTTCAGATCTAGAAAATTGTTTGTGCAGGCAAGCAGTCAATATTCACAGGGAAAACAGTATGGGATTAATACAACTGAAGTTAATTTACTTCTTTCTTTAGTCAAATATTTAGAGACAATTTTAGTTAATCAACCTGCTCTTCAAAACTATTGAAAAGGTCATACAAATTAATATCTAATTTTGAAAGAGCATTTGCATTAAAAAAACAAACAGGAAGGAGATGCACATCTTACCAGAAAGGATCGCAATAACTGTTAAATTAAAAATAATTAGGATATGAGATAACAAGTATCTCTGAATATATGTAAAGTACAATTTTCAGTAAAATACATTAATTCAATTTTTACTCTGTCTCTTCAATTAGTATATAGGCTGGTATTGGGGGCTTCTTGTTTTTTCAATTAACAGCAAGAAAAGCTATTCAAGTAGTTTACCACTCATTGCATGGTAAACCAAGTAAATTGATTATCTGCATCTCCTGAATAGCTTCACTTGCTCATTAGTGGTAATTACTGCTCATTAGTGAAAAAAGTTGTAATCAATGTATTAATGTCACAGAAATAGCAACAAAATCTAATGTCGCTAGTGTAGCATTTGTCCAAAGTTCTCTTTCCTTGGCAGTTTACAGAAATAGCTCTATATTTTATTCCCTGAATAGGCTTGCTACAATTTAAGCTAAAAAATCATTTTCTTCATAACATCTCTTATGTGACATGGCCATAAATTTCTGAAATATTTCTTTCAATGCTGTGGTTTTTTCTCTAGAGNNNGAATTTTTTTGAAACATGTAAGAGTATTCAGTGGTCCAGTGGGCAGTGCTTAAACGTTCTTTTCATATACATATATAAAATTATTTAATGGTGCTATTTATAGTTTCCCATAGACTTGGAATCTTTCAGTACAGAAAGCTTAACAGGGTACAGTTTGGCTGAGGAGGTAAAATTTATTAAGACTGGATATATTCAAACATATTTTTCCCTCTTCCTTTTTTGTAGCTTCTGTGAGCTGCTAAATAGCAGAGCTATTGCTGACATCAGGCTATTTGATTAACATAAAAAGGCTATTGCATCATTTCATATCTGAATATTTTTGAATATGTAAAAAGCCTTGTATTTCATGCTGGTTTACAAAGAAAAAATTGATTGCATTTGGTTGCATTGCAAAATGTCTTTATAATCTTTAGTTTTATGGTATGAAAAGAGAAGTTTGTGCCTGTTGAGGGGGGAACAGATGGTATTGTTTCTTGTCGTTGAAGAGATATTACATGATTATGGAGTTCTTCAGCCAACGGGGTTTTTCACTGGAATCATAATATACACTGGTTACTTTAGGGCCAAAATTTTGATACTGAGTAAAAATATATATTAAATAAAATTTATCAGTGATAGTAGATAAAGCAAATCCTAAACTCAAAAAAAAGTTTCTGGGCCATATTGAATTCATAGCTCTTGCAAGGTTCTTGTGTCCTGAGACTTCTTTTATATCAAAACAATCCAGCTTTGTTGAAAATCAAGCAAAAAATATTTAACTGAATTCTTAAATAGGTAGCTAAATAGATAATGATTTCTGGAAGCTTCATACTTACTTCTTATATTAAAAGTTATTGGAGTTTTTTATTAATTTATTTTTTTTTATAAAAGATGATAGATTATCACAGAGAAATTACTTGCTTCAGTCACCTAAACTTGATCAAATTATTACTCATGGACTCCTACTGTCAGAGGAGATTTACTGCAGAGGAATAAGAGCACCGAAGAGGGACTGACAAG
>JAOXJM010000002.1:11203885-11259351 GCA_026413425.1 Tringa solitaria | reverse complement strand
TGAGCAACCTGGTCTAGTGGGAGGTGTCCCTGCCCATGGCAGGGGGGCTGGAACTGGATGATGTGTAAGGTCCCTTCCAGCTCTAACCATTCTATGAGTCTATGAAATACTCTTATGAGCTGAAATTTGGCATTACCTAATAGAGGCATGATCAATGAAGGCTTTTTTGCTTAATTGGGACGCATAGCTGGTAGTTGATTCTCTTATCTGTATTTTCTAGGGTTTGATTTTGCATTATTGGAATGTTTGATGTTCCATGTGCCAGTTAAGAATACCTGGAAATGGTTTCTGGCTCAATAAGAACCATTTGAGACAAAACAGAAGAGGAAAGCTCACATCTGAATGACAGATCTTGTTCCAGCCCACATGGAGCAATGGCAGGTCATGCACATTCTGAGCAGTATGACTCTAAGTTTTCAGTGAATTTTTCTTGCATGTTGCAAAGTAGACCAGAATCAGCCCCATTATTCCTAGAAATTCTTGCTTTACTCTGCACACAAATCACAGTGGGTGTATTTCCCAGATTAATCCATCCAAACACTGCTTAAATGTTTCCAACTCAAAAATGAGCCTAAAGAAGGTAGAAATACACTGAAAGGTTTAATAAAAGCTGCAAGTGAGAAGAGTTGGAGGCTGAGAAATATCAGTCTGGCAGGCTTTTGAATCTAGTTCCCAGTTATTAACATAGTATAAATGTATATCTTTGTATGTTTTTAATATATATAGAACATACATAAACAGAACTGTTCTAGAGGAAAAGACATCTGAACTGAGATTTGATGTCTCCTTTGTTGTTAGCAACTGAGAAAGCTGTAAATTGTTAGCTTTTTAATGACAATTTATTTAATTCATTTCTCTTAGTTCATAACTACCATTTTTGCATACCACCTCTGCTTTCTCTGACAATATTGTGAAAATTGAAATTGATGATGGCAATATGTTGGCAACTTGATAAATCCTATGTTTTCTGATTGTTTCTTAGATTAGGAGTAAGAAGTATACCATTAAGATGATGAGTAAAGAAGGGTCATCTGAAGGAATCTCCTCTGTATTCCTGCTCAGAGACACAAAACAGATAGGACTTGTCAAAGAGGACGTATGAAGAGCAACATGGAAAGGCAATGCATTTGTCTTGGTTTTAGCAACACCTGACAGCAAAGGAAATATTCAAAGACAGTTAAGACATGCAGAGATTCTACCAAGCTACCTTCTTGATAATATTGCAAACTGGATTTTTCCTGAATTAATGTCAGGAGAATTAATCACATCTATTTAAAGCTGCTAGGAAATATGAAGGCATATAATTTTAAAACATGAGCAACTTCAGATGTAGAGGAGAGAACAATGACCTAGAGCCACAGGCAGTAGGTCGGCCAGCAAGGAAGCCTTTTTGTGTGGGATTTCAGTTGCAATCATAAAGGCATCTCCATGAACTTTCACACCTCTTTCATGGTGTTGGGATCGTAAACAGCACTGTCTTCTGTAGTCTATTCTTTTGTGTTCTTTCACCTTTTCCTTTCATACCATGGAAATGCAGCAGCTGTCACCTCCTGCCTCCCCATCAGCCCGCCCTTGGTCGCTCAGCACTATCTGAGCCCTTCAAAATATGTCTCATCTAGTCAGAAAAGAAAACTGGGTCATGGGCAGACCCAAGAAGGCCAAATTATTGCATTCTATTAAGCTGCCTTTGTTTGGGTTGTTCTGTTCAGCCTCTCCTGCTTATTCTTTTCATTAAGCCGTACTCAGAGCTGTGATGTTTCAGAAATGTTTGTTCAAGGCTTAGCACCTATTTGGCCCTATAGTCGTAAACTGTCCATCATGACTGCCACGGAAAATAACGTGAATATTTTTAAAAAACATGAAGCTGATGGGAACAGAAAGGGCTGTCATATAAAGCATGAGTCAGAAAACACTTTGCCATGACTGCTTGGCAAAGTGAGCTTTACACTAAAATGCGATGAACCAGAAGTAGTGCTTACTTCTGGCATAGTATTTCCATTTGCAATTTTTAGATAAAAATCATGACCAGAGATGTTACAAAGCACATCAAAAGCTGCCCTGTGCTGCCAGCATCACTATCGTGTATGACAGCTACTGGCTTGTAACAACCACCCAGTCACTCTGTAGAAACGTTTATTACTGGTGCCACCAGTCAGGCTTCACTTGAAAACGTTTGACATTGGTGTAATATGTCCTTCAGCTTGCCACACAGTGACTGTGTAAAGCTGCTCCCTTTCATGCAGTTGTAAAATAATTCAGGTTTGGAGGGACCTCACGACCTCTCTAGCCAACCAGCTGGGCACCAAAAACCTCCGCGGATGGACACAGCACGGACTAACTGGGCAGCCTGGTCCACCGCCCAACTGCCCTTATGAGAAGAAATTTTTCCTCATATCCAGTGGGAATCTGTTGTTTCAAATACTGTCTGTTTTGTCTTGTTCTCCTGCCGTATACTGCTGGCTCTGTCTTATCGATAAACCTCCACAGGGCCAGAGAGAGTTTGATATTTATTTTATTTATTTACGTAAGTCACTTTTAACTTTAAAATCATTTCATATGTCATTCTGAAAATACTTTTGCTATTCCTGAGTTCAATTTCTTATTGTATAGATTAGAAGACTTTATGTTACACTGTATGGTTTTGGATACCCATTCATCTCTTTGAAGGCAAGTGTATGAATGTTTTCTATCATTTGTGCTTCACTCTTGGAAAAAAAATTGGCATATATAAGGGATTTTGAAGTTTAAAAATCTATTAGTAAAAAATGTATTTGTGTTTATGTACATGCTTACATTTAAGTATGTGTTTGCATCCCTTTGAGCTGCAATTTGCACGTGTGTTTAAAACCCACCAAAAGAGATTAATATAGAGAGATTGGACTGTATATTGTTTTTGTATATTTTTGGAGGGGCCAGGAAGAGGAGCTACAAGTAGAAGTAAAACCGCATTCTCAACTACTTTAAGAATTTTCTTTTAACTACGGACACAGTTAGGCTGTATTATTGATGTCATGCAATATGTCACTTTCTAAGGATTTTAATGCCCTTCGGTCCTGAAGCAGAGGAATGTGATCAGGCTTGCAATGCCCGGTGCAGTTGCATACACGTACAAGCTGGACTTGAGCCGCTTGGTTTTGGCAGCTTGCTGCCTACCTGCCGCTGCTGCCAAATACACGAGGCAGATCCCTCAATGTGGAAGAGCGCAGGGAGTGCTCTGCTAGACGCTTTGTGGGCTGAGGGCTTAATCATGTCTTAACACTGCTACTTATATGAGTAGAATTTAAGCATCTGCCATTGCTCGGTATGAGCAACTGGATGCATTATCCCTCATGTTGGCAAAAAGCCTCTGGAGGATTAGAGGAAGAGTATAGCTCCTTACAGTCACTGTATTTACTTTTCTTTCTCTGCCAGTATAGTCTGGTTTTCTCTCTGATCATTTCTCCAGCCTAGACTTAAGTGTTATAGTCATTACGGTGAGCGAACATGTGTTTCCACTGGCTCATTGAGTGGGTAGGGAAATCAGCAGAGCAAGTAATAGGTGCACAAGTATAGAGTCCCTTAATCCTCCGCTTATCTTGGAGCTTTGAGTGGGATGGCTTCAAGGGGAGCAGAGATTGACACAACGCTCTGTGAAGGACACTTCACTGACTCTCTTTGGCAGTCTTTCTCCTTGTTATCCCATTCATTCCTGGTCGCTGGATTGAGAGGAAAAGGCAGGTCAAGGAGTTTGGCAGAAGGGCAATGTTCCTTCAGAGTCTTGTTCAGAAACTGTTGTACTTCAGTAGCAACCCAGTGTCCCTTGTCGTATCTTTCTGCAGCTGGCTAAGCCCTTGTCCTCACCCTCCAGACGCTTCCCAGGTAGAACACTGTGTTTCTGTTTCAGTATATGAAGAAGAAAAGCAAAACATTTTTCAGGTTACTAACGATCAATTTCTATGGTTCTCCTACCACTGCTTACACCGTATTTTAGTTGTAAAGAAATCTATAAAAGCACCCTGGTTATAACAACAGCAGTCAAAACAGAGATGGTGCTTAATTATAATATTGCTTGACTTACTGTGAGCTCCCAACAATGTAGCCATCAACAATAACTGCCAAATATACTTTGGCAGCTTTGATGTGAGGTTAAGAATGGAGTGGAATGTTCAATACTAGCAAGTGAGCAAGATACAGAATATATAAGCCTCACCTGTGGGAGATATTCCAATGACAGGTCTTTGTTAACAGCAATGCAAACTCTGAGATCAAGTAAAATATCAACTGGGAAATTAAGACATCATTATATTAGATGTTGGCCATGCTTAAGATCTTAGGAATAACAACTCTCATCAGCCAAGGAATTACTAACACAGAATTAAAGATTGCTATTGCTTTATAAAGCCATAATATTTTTATGCAATAAACCTCTCAGAAACTGTCTTTATGGAGCTCCCTATAAAATAATTTAAAGTGCAATGATTATGTATCTGATCTAACACCTATTACACTTAATGGTATTTGAATTAGTCCTTGTATATACATACGTATCTTAAGAAACCATGATACACTCTATAATAACTCATGTAGGAAGCTTGTGTCTAAATGTCCTTCCCTGTGCTCCTTCCATTTACTGGCAATAAGAATGGCTGAACCAGGGCCTCGGGAGAGCTGAAAAGCTCAGCTGAGCATGAACTTTGCAGAAATAGAAGGTCATATTACAAGAAGAATGAATGCTTAAGGGAAGTTTCACTTTGGAAAATTTTTTGTGCTGATTGTGGGGGAAAAATATGATAGCAAAGACATTTTTAAAGTGCAGAACTGTGTTTCGTTACAAGATTTACAATAAAAAATAAGAAAAAAAAAAGGAAGATGACAAAATCAGAGAGGGAAGATGAAGAGATATGCCAAGAAGCAGCCAAAAATTAAGATGGAAAAAGGGGTGAGTTTATCATTCTGGAGCAGGACAGTATACCATTTCCCTCCCAACTTAAGATTCTCATAAAGAATCGTGGAGCTTACATGCTCTGTCAGAGAAGGAGCAAGGGAATAATGCTTTCTGTGGGAAACCTATGTTATGAAAACTCTCTAGAATCTGGTAAATAATTGATAGCCTGGAAGAATGCATACATGGAAACATCACAACTGAAAAAAAAAACCTCCAAAATTAAATCCTTCTCAGAAGAACGTTATTTCCTTTAAAAAAAAAATAGATCATTGTATATTCAGAATATTTTCCAGTCTTTAATTTTTTGTGATTTATGCTTTGAAACTTTTTGCATATCTCTGAAAAACTAGGAGCTTTTTTCTATACAGTGCAGAAAATGTTGCAAATTTCTTTGTTCAATGGATGACCAGTGGGTAACATTCAGACTTGGTAAGGTATTAGAGGTATGTGGATTTTCTTACCTAAATTTCAAATGGTTTCAAAACTATTATATGAGAACAGTCAACAGTGTTGTCAACACAAAGGCAGCTGGAACTGTACAGACTATCTTCTTTGTTGGTGTTTGGCTGTGAAACTAAATTATCAGCATCTTCCATGCCCTCCTTGCCTGCTGAGTTGGTATGATCCTGTCACTGGGAGTGGTCTGATGGTGAAAGGCTTCATTTAAGGGGTTCAATTTGCATCTCATGGATGCAGTAGAAGCTGGAGATACTTGGAGTTGTGACTGTCAGTAAGCAGAATTGACAGAAAGAGTAAGATTTGGTGGTAGATCATGAAGTTTTGGCTATTAGCTAAGAGGTTTTAGTAACTAAAACACAATTGGTTTTAGCTGTTAGTTCAGTAGCTATTAGTTTTAGCTATTAGTTCAGTACTGAGGTACTACCAAGCATAATGATGGTACTATGAAGAGGTTTTGCACCACCTAGACTTGCAGAGTACTGCAAAGATTTAAAAACCTCCAGCCATCCCACTGGGATTTTCTTCCAGTGTATTTTGAAGTTGGCTTCTTTGGTACCACTCCATTGCTGTTCTTTTTCTGCTGGATCCATGTATCAGTTCTGCTGTGCTGCTGGTGCTGTCCCATCTCCAGTGGGTTCTCAGTGCCACTGGCCATTCCATTCATCATGCCAGGAAAAGCGTTCACATAGCATTGACACTGAGGTTCTCTTGTGCAATGTGAATATACACAAAAAGTGTATGAGGCTTTAAAGTTTCTTTTACAATCGAAGAATGAGAGGACAAATCATTCTGCTTCATCATGCAATTAAGATTTGGATGTCCCTGCTCATGGTGTCTACTTTCTCTTCTATTCTCAATCTCTCTTTCATTTTCATTTGTGGTAATAAAGACAGAGCTTTCTGTGTCCAGAAACCAGTAACTGGCATACTACTTATGGGACTAATTGCTCATGGCTGATTGGGTTATAACTAAAGTGGATGAATTTGGCTTGGTGACTGAAGTATCATTGGTGGTCAGTGCCTTTTTGCACTGAACAATAGGAGATGCCAAAAAATAGGTGCTCTGTGGGGTCCCATCCCTCTCCATTTCAGACACAACACAGCCGTTTTGGGGAAAAGTGACACCGTTTCTTTGAAAATGCCTGCTACTTCCCTGCTCTTTTCTGCTGAAAGCTGTTCTTTTCTCAGTTGCTACTCACTTGAAGGAATATGACAGCATTCAGGGTCATGTGCAGTCCTTACTGCCCAGGAACATCTTCAGTAAGTCTTTAGCTTTGTTCTTGAAGCTGCAAGTTTTCATGTGAGATTAGGGCAAGAGTTCATCTTGTTTAGTTGTAGCTGTTTACCCAGAATTTCACACTGTATTACTATGATACTATTTTTTAGATGCATTTTTAGTAGAAATGCCTTCAACAGGGGACTAACATAAGACAGAAATTAAATGTTTCAGATCTTTTAGAGAATTCCTCTTCTCTCCACCAGATATCAAGTTTCTCTCCTTCAGGACTGCTGCTGCTTAGGGGGCTCCTGCTTAGTTGCTCATCCCTTTCACACATCAGGCAGCCATCAGGCAGGGAGATTACTGCCAGAGGATCACAGCTTTAGACAGCTTTACCCTTTTTATCATAACTTTTTTTTCAGTGTGCTCATTGTCTAAAATATTGCCATAGAACATTAGCTGTCAACCTGTTAACCAGGTAACTTTTTTCCCCCCTTTATCCAGACTGGAGGTTAAGTTGGAAGAGGAAGAATTGCCTTCATATTTGTTTTTCTCTTATACTTAGCAAACTCAAGTTAAAATATTTATATTCAGGTTGTATCAAAAGTGAGTAAGATAAAAACAAAGCTCATATGTAATTTTTATTCTTATTAGTGTATAATAATAATAATTTAGTAAGGGTAGCTTACTGGGTGTATTTTTGCAGTAATAGAAGGTCATAGAGAAACTTAGACTTGCTGTAATAAATTCCAAGATGGAATCTCAAAAAGGAAAATTAGCGCGTGCACACAGAGGCTGATGAGACTTAGGTAATGAATTTTGTTGATAGATGACTGACCTTATCCATCTTAGAATTAGAATGAAAGTAGATAAAGTTTGTAATAGAATTGGATTGTCTTACTCATAAATTGTCAATACACAAAAACTCCTAACCAGTCTTTTTCTTAAAAAGAGAAAAGCTACCACTCATCCTTTAGCTTCCTATTGAGCTCTTTCAAGCCTAAGATTTAATAAATATGTTGATTTGAATATACTTAACTAAGGCTTTGAAAGTTTGTTAGATTTGAGTTCTGGTTATAGCTGACCCAAATTCCTAAGATCCCTGCAGACAAAAGGAAGTGATTGTTTCTTAGGAAACCAAAGTTAAAATTAATTCACTTTCAGAATTATGACCTCACTGTTTAAAAGTACTTACCAAATTTTTACTTCATAAAAACTAGCAGTTACTAAGAATATTGGCACCTTCACTTGTTGTTTACTGCACTCAATTATTGTAACCATAGACAACATTAGACATTCTTGTGTGAGGTTAGCCTCTCTTCTCTTTTCCAAATAACTCTCCTCTGTTTGGCTCATTTTATTTTGTGGGTTTTTTTTAAGGATGGCTTTGATGGAAATGTCATGAGATTTTGGTTCATAAATTTGTGAATGAGATTTCATCCTTCACTTGCTAATCTAAAATACTTGGTTGAGAGCTCAGGGTTAGAGCACATACCTTTGCATCCCTTTTCACAATGAATCAGTTCATTCATTCCTTCGTTTTTAATATTCCCTGCAAAACTAGTGTTAATGCAGCATTAGTCTTGTAGAATCAAGTACTCAAAATAGGACAATCTGGTTGAATACTTATTCCTTCCTTTTCTGCCTTCAGCATATGTGGAAAATGATCTCATGGGTGTTAAATACCAATAGCCAAACAATGTATGATATCGTGCAGTTATAATATATAATGGACTACATCTCTTTCACTTTGCTCTCATTAAGATCCTTCTGCTATGCATGTTCCACGAGTACAAGAAAATGTATTTTGTTAATCTTTGTTACAATCGGAATCATTGAACGGTTCTTCCCAAGAGAGAATCACTATCGAAACTATGAAATGCTTTATGAACTTCTGCCAGCAGAAGTCAGCTTGCTCTGATTCCAGCTTGAAATGTGAATCTGTGCTATTAACCTTGACTCTGCCCTTTCTGTAAATGATAGCAGATACAAACTTCAGGTTCTAATTCGTGAACCCAAGTGTTTTGAAGTCCTTTTAAAAGGGAAATTCTACCCAGACAGGCAAAAACTGAAGGTAGAAAATTCAGTGTCTAATAAAGGTAGCTGAGAATTAGAATAAAACATGGTATTTTATGTGAAGTTATGCATATGCTGTTAAAGATATTGGAACACACTTATCTGGGGCAGCTTTATCTATTTTATGCATTTGCATAGACTTCATTCCTGTAGAGGTTAATATGTTTATATGAAATTTTATCACGTTAATCACTGAAATGGAAGAGGCAATATTATCCTCATGGTCACAGAAAGAACAAGGATTTTGACTTACCCAAGGTCACAGAAGAAATTTGTGAACTGTGGTTTGTAGCATTCAACTGTTAAAACATTTTGCCTTAGCACAAGCTACAGCATATGGCAGTGAATCTGTACAGGAGGTTTTTGCAAGTGAAAGAACAGAGAAAACTCTTGGGAGAGTTGAAAGTCTGAATCACAGATTTTGTGGAACATGCAGGCTTTTTTTATTCTCTTCATGAATTAAATTTAGAATGCCTTATATAGTTCAGCACTTTTCACACATAAATCTAAGTATATTAAGAAAAATGCTTTAACTACTCTCTTGCCTTTTAACTTAGGGAATCTGTATTTTATTGGAAATCTTCATGTTTTCTATGGGATTTCCACCTACTATTCCTCTGTCGTTGTATATGGGACTTTGAGGATGCAGGACACCAATAAGAGCATAAGTGGCAAAAGATGCTATTGTGGTTCATCTCAGCAGCAAAGTTCTGGCTCTGCAGGACATTCCAGTACAATACGGCATAAGAACACGTGTGTCAGAAAATACACAGGCAGGGAATGAAAAAAGTGTGTGGCGGTGAGGTTACAGTGAAGGTGGCTTTATGGCTTAGTTTTTGCATGGGCACAAAAAGAAAGCCTGCATTCATGCTGTCTTATAATGTATTGAGGAAAAGCTCTTTTTATGTTCTATCCATTAGGCCTCTGTTTACTCTTAAATGGCAGGGATTGAGAAAAAGGTAAAGGAGAACATCTCTAAATTTTGTGGTGAAAAATAAGGGTTAGAATTATTTTCATAAATTTTCATTGGCATTTATCGAAGGGAGAAAGCACACGGAAAGCTATTGTTTATCATACGTACCAGTGACATGATACTGGGTTTTCCATATTTATTCTGTAGCATGTTGTTACTTACATCAATACAGAGCAGGTCCATTTAGGGGAGAGGAGTGAGGAAAGTAAGGGAATGCTGAATGCTGTTGGGGTTTGTGGTACTTTTGGGGCTGCGAGTAACAACTTCAGAAAAATTAATCTGCATATTTATTTGTTGGTTTGTTTTTTTTTCTTTACAGAGCAAAGCTTAAGTAATACATTCATATGGTAAATGTCATAATTTCTCAGTTGGCTCAGTTTGAATATTCAGTAATTCTTCTCTGTGATGCTTGTGACCATACTGAGATTTTATTCAAGAGCCGTTGAAATAAGCACCACAAGGGGGAAATCTGCAATTATTGTTTTGTTATCATTTGGCCACATGCACAATGCTATTCTTCATATTTGAAATACCTTTCAAAGATGAATTCAGAAAATACACAATATGAACTAGAAGATCCAGTGATTATGGCTGGTAATGATATTGTGGATTTAGGTACTAGCGAAGCTGTTTTAATTAACTAAATTATTCTTTCTCAGTAACGTGGTTAGAAACATACATGGTTGTTTCTCAAGGTCCTTGTACCAATGTTCTTCCTTTTATAATAAAGTCACAAAGAAAAGGCCAAGTTTTAGCTTATTTACACAACAAAACTACCATATCCTTTAGAAGTAACAATCATGAAAAAAAATGTGTCTACCCTACACTTTTTAACCCTCTAAAGACTTACGCTTATGCTTCAGCTGGTCTTTCCACACGCATAAAGCGGACAGATGTCTGCCTTTAAGAATAAATTTTAAAGAGCAAGAGAATACAAAAACCCCAAACTCTAGGACCTGTAATACAGCATGTACTTTTTTGTAGTAACAGACAGATGAAATGTGACTGTGAGGTGAGTGCCGGAAGAAACTTGTCTTCCATGGGTCACCAGTAGTTATTTTTGGTTTCTTAATGATAGTAAATGTGTGAGGTAAGCTTAGAAAAAGGAGCATGTAAGGCACGAGAAGTTTATAGTCGGTGGGGTGACATGACAGAGGTGAAGGGAGAAAGAGAGTTTTTTAGCAGGAATGAAAATAAGAAAGAATCAATAGTATAAATAAAAAATGGGCTAGACGCGTAACAGCATTCAGTGAATGGGGACTTGTCTATGGGAATCCAGCCTTTCAGCAGGCTTCATGTCCCATTGAGTTTATCTTGTCATTATCTTCTGGGAAGATATTTCTTTCCATAATTTTTTTTAAGCAAAATAGTCTGGATCTAAACAGTTTACTATGTTATTTTTCAGCACTATGCTCTGTGGTTGTTTTTGTGTTGGTACAGGTTACGTATTTTTGTATAATTTGAATGCTTGGTGGAATTTGTGTTCTGTAGTCTTCTGTAGCTGGATTATCCAGGAATATCCATGGCACTGTAAATTTGTTTTTTTAGCTGAAATACTTTCTTGGCTGCTCATTAAAAGAGGAATCCTCTCCCCAGAGTATTTATTTCAGTCAAATGTAATTAAGGTGATTTACTTCACAAGGAATATATGAATATATGTGAATAAAGAGAGACTTATTATAATAAGTTTCAGTCACAGTTTAGATTACCTTGGGAAGTTTCTTTCAGTATGTAAATACATGTATGCACAAGTTGATGCACGTCTTCAACTAAGGAGAAGCACTTTTCAGTTCTGTTTTCTAAACATTGAATTTCTACAGCTTTCTGCTCTGTGAGAATGAAAGTGCTTTGCAGTACTCAGCTGGAGCTGTGGGCCTTCTTTAAAGGCCCTATTCAGTACACCTTGGCCAGAGAGGATCTTAGCTGTGCCATACGTGTTACAGAGCAATACTGAGGTTAAATCAAAGCAACAGTGAGGAGATCTTCAAAGTTTGCACAGAGAGAAAGATTACATTCCTATCAGGAAAAAGGTGGGTTTCTTTAAAAAAAAACAGTGAGGAAGATTTGAGAATGGAAAAAAGCTTAAATTATTATATTTTAAGATGTTGGAGACAAATATGCTAGAGTCCAATACATAAATAAAGATTTAAAGGATATAAAAAGAATGAACCGAAGTGTCTAAGAAATGGAGTAAAGTTAATCAATAAGTAATTCTTTAAATGTGCACTGTAGAAAATAAACAAAAAAGGAAAGAAAGCATCGATCAGCATGTGTTGAAAGCTAGTGACAGGGCTTAATCTGTCTACACAAAAGACTTAAATCTTCACATAGTTGTCTGAGCAAGATAATATTGTCCAGTCTCTGAAGTGCTTTTATCTTGGTAAGATGTATTCTAAAGCATCTTTAACAAGACAGTGATAGCTATTCAAGACTGACAAAGGACCAGAGCTGCATTAAACGGAACATTTCTCAAAAAAATAGCAGAAGAAAAAGAAAAGAAAGTATTTAATGAGGACTTTGGTTGAAATAAAAATAAAATTAAGCCTGTTTGCACACTCTACTGAAATCTATTTCTTTTAATAAATAGATTTTTTAATTATTATTATATGCACTGTTTGAGTGAAATTACAGTTCACAAGTATGTATGTTTTAGTTGTGGTCTTAAGCAGTAGGTGCTGAAATTGGTATTCAGGCAGAATAGATTAGCAATTTCTGAATGGAGTAATTCTTTAACTATTTGCAATGGGATCCACCTCAACATAACAATTTAAAATTTCTAAGATTAGTCCTTTGTGTACTGCCTGGAAATGGAAAGTGGATAATTGTGTTTACACAACCTAGTAAAAACAAACAAACAAACAAAACAAAAAATGAATTAAACCCCCAAACATCTAATCTGTTGCCAATGAAGATTTACTGTCTAGATCCAAATTTTATATATGCTAATGAGGAATAGGCCTAAAGCTCTACTGGAATCAGTTTTACTGCAATGTTATCAGCATTTCCTATTGAATTGCAACCTTTCCAGATATATTTTAGACATGTAAAAAGTATATGCACTGTAAATGCAGTGTACTGCATTTCCTTCTTTTTATTTTGAAGACAATATTGTAGAAGTACATCTTTTTGAATTTCAATATTAAATGAGATAACTCAGCAGGAGCTGAGGACATTTTGCATCTTAGAAATGGCTTCTGAATCACTGTGGTGTTCTTTGAGCAAGTAAAGAAATAATTACGAAATAAAGATTTTCTACTTGTATTTTTTTTAAATGGATTATAAAAAGTGACTGTGACTCCTACAAGAGAAAAATGACTGCATTTATGATTCTAAATGTTTAGTAAGAGCACTATGATATTCATTTTTGAGAAATTAATAATTAATACAGATTAGGATACTGTATATAGGCTTCAATCATTATAACAACAGATAGTGTTTGACTGAAGTTCCAGTTGGGGGTAAATTTTTTTTCAATATTTGCCTAGATTCACCTTAATATTGTCATACAGTATTTTCCTCTAATGAACCTGAGACTTATGAACCTGGAACTTGGAGTTTCTGTCACCTACTTGACTAGTATTCATACTGATTGGGGAGTCTGCACTGAATCGCCAACCTAGAAAGAAAATGTGGGTTTGTCAGTGTACAGTGCTCGTGCTGTGCTTTGACAATCCTACATGTTGGTTTTCTATCTAAAATATATGAATGAAAATACTGTTTTGTATGTTGCATGTTTGGAGAAACTGATCTTAAAAAATAACAAACTGTTTAGCATGTTAGCACTTTGGACTAGAGAAGCAGTTAAAATTATAAAAATAAAATATAACACTTTAGGAGCTGTTAATGCATTCAGTGTGTGTAACTCCAGTTGCCTATCAGCTTCTGTCTGCTGTCATGGATGACTGTTTTCTCTTGTTTTCTTAGCTTTTTTTTTTCTATTCTTTACTTTCATTCTGTTCCTGTTTTAAAATTAATCAGAATATTATGAGTTTGATTAAAGAAATTTCTTTTTGAAAAATAGACTCCCGTGAAAGCAATATCTGGTGCATTGTAGCGTAGTAATCATTGGGTTCCATCCAAGTTGATTGAATTAATTTTTTACTGTGGCATGTTGTACGTAAACTTCAAGTACAGGGAATAACAGGGAACTAAGGCATGGTAATCACCAGTCAAACCAAAAAAACCTTACATTTTTTGGGTAGCTAAAAAGAACTCTGAATCTTGTGAGACCTTGTGAGAGCTCTGATGGGTCTTGCCTTAAGCCAGAAAAAATCTATGGTTGTACAGCTCTTTATCCTATTGACAGTAGAAGCTTTCTTGAAAAATAGCATTTAGGGCAGAGAAAATATTAAACTATCCTGATTTTTATTATTGTATATCTCTGAGTGTGTATTGGAACCGCTTTCTAAAACCTTTCTAGGAGGCCATGACTCTATGAACCTTATCGAGATGAAAGGTTCGGAGAAGCATCCATTCTGTTGAGGAACTGGGCAACTTAGACCTCCAAATAGCTCACATCTATCCATTATTAGTGAAATCATGATGTGCTGAAATCCACATTTTGCAAGTATTGTTTCCTGATGCTTTCATAATTCTCAATTTTGCTGTTCACAGAAAGCGAAGAAGTGTACCAGCGCCAGGTGCTGTCTATTTCCTGTATCGTCTTTGGCATAGTCGTAGTGGGCATGCTTTGTGCAGCGTTCTACTTCAAAACAAAGTAAGAGCCTTTGTCTAGCATGTTTGTTATTTAGATGCTGTCCATTTTATGGCTTTACAATTCTTCACTTTCTCCCCTCCTTTTGAAGCTGTTGTTATCTCTGGACAGGCTAGAGCAGTTCCCCTACACTATCTAGATCCAAAAAAAAGTAAACAGGAATAATATATGTCCTTTTTTCTATTCTCTGGTATCAGGAAAGAAAAGATTGTGTCCTTTCCAGTTCTATTTTTGACAATAATAATTTTGTGTCTTTTACTATCAGTGCAATAATAAGTTTCCTCTGTTGAAAATAGAAGTTTAAATATACCATCTCCTTTTTGCATTTCATTTCATATCCTTGAATGTCCCTGTGGTTTCTGGGTGCTGAGACCAAAGGTAAAGTTAGAAATGCAGAGAGAGACAAATTCTCTGCAGATATCTGTAGCCTGTAGCTAAGAGTTGTAAACTCCTGATGTAGCTGCATAACTGCAACTCAAGTACGGTGGAATCATCTGTACTAAACTATTTTCAAGTGAAATACTTTTCACTCTATTCTTTGTCTTCCCAACTAAATATTATTTTATAATATTTATTGTTATGTGTGTAATTTGAGTTGCAAAAACCTCATATCAATTATATGACCCGCTTGTCAGTGTCACTGTATCTATAAATATGTTCATATGGTTGTCATCCCTCATTCCTGTTCCAGCTGGAGATAATGAGAGAACACCTATCAATATAAATAGTACCTGTATGAGGTTAGTCTTGGTGGCCAAGCAGCAAAAATGTGGAGGGTTGCACTATTTATAAGTTTGGATGCTTATCTGAATCCCCTTTCTTAGAGTTTATTTTAATGGGTAGGAAATCTGTTGAGGACTACTTTTATTTTTAAAAAATATAAAATGTTTTGACATTTCCAGCAGGGAAAAATAAAAAGTTGGAAAAGTCACTACATCTTCTTTTATTCTTTTTCATCCCTCCAAATTTCAAGGGTTATTTGTGCATGATTTGAGTGAAGATTTGAGTTTGTTCATGTTTCATCTAAATGCTCCTACCTGTTCTTATGTCTTGAGGGTTTTCATTTAGTTGTTCTTTGGACCTTGGATATGACAGTGATGCCAGCTGGGAAGATGCTGTGGCAGGACAGTATCTCTCTGCAGACTCTTTGGTTGTAGTATAAATTGTGAGCAGAGAGCCATTTTGCCACTGCATTAGAAATGTCATTATGCATTTTAGATCTGCAGACGAAAGAAGAGAGAATAAGGTTCTTCCTGGAAAGGCTTGGGGGTTTTATTGATGAAGAGAGATTCAGAAAAGGCAGAAGGAGATTGTCAGTTGGAAGAACATGCAGTCGACAACTGAGCATAGTGTGAATAAAATTTCCCTCTGTTATTCAACTGTGCCCCACTTGGTTTTGCAGTGTCGTAAGGAGTTGTGGAGAGCTGAGTTGGAGCAGCCTTCCAGATAACATGACTTGGATGAGGTCATGTGGAGAGCTGTGTCTAAAAATAATTAGTAGAAATAATGCTTCAAAAATTAACTGACAAGACAAATAATGCTTCATATCTCAGCGGGAGGTGAGGGTTTGGGTTGGGTTTTTGCCTGCATTATAAAGATGATAGTTAAGAGTTACTGGGAAGAGTTGAAGTGTGCTCATGCCGGATTCTGGGAACTGAGGTTTGAAAAGTAATGGGAAAATGAGCACCTCCAGTTCAGTCAAGAGATCTTATCAAATCTATGGAACACAGTAATGGTAAGACACCAATCAATCCCTAACTCTCTGGCTGTTGCTCCATCCGGCAGACTGTCCAAAAAAGTAAATAAGCGTGTCTAGACCGGGTTGCATAGAGGCCACATAAAACAGTATCACAACTGTGACATTGGACAGTGTCTTAAGGCTGTAAAAACCAACACAATTAAAGTGCCTCAACCATTATCATATGTTAGCTTTTAGTCAATGGATTTCCAGGAGCTTCATCAGGCAGATGTATCTTGATCATGGTTAAGAGTTATCAAAGCATTCCTCCTGCATAGGGGATAATCCTTGGGTTTAATTTGATGTATCAAAAATTTAAAATATTACTAACAGCTACAGAAACTCTGAATGGTGCACCCTTTAAGAAAAAAGTTTCCATGAAGACACTGACGCTGACTTTCTTAGTCTGACAACTGTATAATACCTGCTGCTAGAAATATGCACTTTCTTATGCACCGTTAAATTAGAAGCCCTTCTTTAAAATAAATTAAATCTGAGGAAGTTTAGAACTATAATTTAACACTATGCCTTTCCAATTATTCCTTTTAGGGTAATCAAAAAAGTGCTGTAAGTGTTAGCAACAGAGGGAGAGTACATTAATGCACTGCTCTTTATGGCCTAGACCTTTGTAGATGTGTAGTGACTTTATTTCTTGCTGAAGTAACAGCACTTTATTACCAAATATCTCTAAAGTAGAACATATAAGGCCCATTTGTTTTGAAAACAAAAATTATAAAATAAATATATTGATCAGTGAGTAACTTTGAATTATTAATAGTTTCTAATTTTATAACTGTGCCTCCTATAGTTTGGCAAAATGAATATGCATAAACCTAATAGTAATGTTAGGTTGCATGATCATAAAAGGAAATTAATTATTCAATTGTTTCTCTCAGTAAATTGCCTTTGGGAATCTCAATTATAATGTTAAAGATTGCAGCAGTGAAGCTGAATATTCCAGTTTACTTACAATGTTTATAGATGTAGAAACAACTTTAAACTCAGGTTTTCTAAATAAATCCCAATTAGAGTTCCAAAAATTTGTGTTGTTTTCCTGATTAAGTTCTAAGAACTTTGTATGTATAGAGGAGATTCACAGTCTGATGCTGTGATCAAGTTTCACTGTCATTGTTTAGACTTTATATGAAGTCTTCACTCAAAAACAGTCATCAAAAAAGACTGGATGTTGCATAACCATTATGGAGACCAACACGCAAGTGGCTGGCTTTCCAGTGGGACGTACAGATATATATGCTATTTCCTCAGTGTATATAATTTAGCTGGTCAGAAAATAATTATTCATACAAACTCTAGAATTGCTTTTCTGAATTTTCCCTGGAATTTTATGAGAAGCTAAAGCATTCATGTTGACATTTTACAAGTTAAATTATTCAATTCCATTGGTTTCAAAATGGAGTAGTTATCAAACAATGCTTTTGAAAAGAGATGCTTCAGAATCATCTCACTAATTTAATTTGACATTATAATCCTTCAAATTATAAATCTACTCAGATTATTCTGATATTAGCTTTACAAGTTGTTTTGGCTAAGGAAGACTTTTGGAAGTTTAATAAGTTTTTCTGCTTGAGAAATTATTTCCTCCCCCACCCATGTTCATAAATCTTACTAATTATTAGCTCTGAGCTATACCTAAAACATGCCGTTCATATTTGTAACATGTTTACAATAGGGGCCTTTGCATGTTCATTGCTGGAGATGCATCTGCTGGGGAGAAAAAGGAAAAGAGAAGGAAGGAAACAAAGAATTAAAATAGCACTGTGGTGTTATTTCTTGTGATTATTTAAAACTGATAGTCTCAGACAATGTAGTTTATCAAAAGAATGAAGACAGAGAAAAGACCTTAAATATGGTTTGTAACAGTTTTGCTCAGCTTAGATATCTGTTTGCAGAAGACAAAAGAAATATTTAAAATAAAGTTTGCTGCCTCATATCCTCAGTCATGTAAAGAACTTCAGAACTCAGTTTGCCAACATAGTGTGGCAGAAACAGAAAGCCTTTATTAATAGTGTAGCTATCTCCTGAATATTGCAAGTGATTCATCTAGTGGTGATCCTAGCTCTGGCATATAATATGTCAAAAACACAGCCTCAGATACCAAACTGATTTTTTTCCAGGTTTAATCATGTAAGCAAAAGCTTGTCTATACAAGATACTGGGTTATAGGTCAGGTCTAATCAGCTACTAGCAGAAATCTTTGATTCTTTGGCACTTTTTGTAGCCAACCAGGACTCATGCCTGCTGTATTTGCCAAAATCTTTGTTCCAAATTGGAGCAAAATGTTTTTTTAATACGCAGTCCTACTTGCAAGCTATTGTTAAATAAGTAATAGATGATCTTACCAAATCCTGCACTAAAACAACTAGCATGCTATTATATAATCTGAGAATAAAAGATCTTTTAAACAGAACAGCTCCTTTTTTTTTTCTTTCTTTAGCCTCACCAGAAAATGACCACTGCATTGAAATATTAGACACTAGTGAATTAGCTCAGCTGGTTAATCTAATACGTTGAAGTTTTGAACAAAGGGAACCATGGCTATAAAAATATCATGGCTATAGTAGAAGATCAAACTAGCTCTTTCTTACATGAATTTTATTTCTCTCTGCAGGAAACAAACAAAGCAAATTCATGAACAGCTGAAAGAAACACAGAATAGGAAAACCTACAGCCTAAATGCTTCCAGCATGATGGCAAAGTCAGAGTGTATGGCACAAAGCCGAGTCCAGCTGCAAAATGTAAGTAATCCTGCCAGCTCCAACACTTAATAGCGTGGCTGAGTTCCTGCTGCTGATGGCAGCACATCGACGTGTTGCTATTAGCATCTGAGCAATGGGAACAAGAATTCTCACCACTTTTATAAAATTTTTTGTATCAGGCCTGTTAATGGAACACACCAAGCAGGGATTTTTTTTCTGAAGTTTTTTCAATGGATCGTGGTACATTTTGTTTATGTAATGGACCTTGTTGAGCCCCCTAGCTCTACATCTAGCAGTGGAAATTATTACTATAGTTTCCAGGAACAACTTAGCTCGTATGTATGGTTTGTATGTGAAGTGAGGGTCCTTGATCCTAAGTGATTTCAATTCCAAGTATTCCAATAATTAATGAACATACATGAGAAAAATGTAGAAATACATTACAGTTAATTCAGAGTAAATTCAAAATCTAGAACTAAATTTACACATGTAAACTAGTGCCCAAGAGAAGACTGTGCAGACAGTCTCATTTTCCTGGGTCTTGAGTTAAAAGGATTTTTGATACCAGAAAGAAAATAGTTTGTTCAAACTCAATTTGAAAATTATGTAGTCAATTTCTATGTATAGCTATATGTAAGTTAATACAATCCCACAATCATGAAAAACATAAAGCATATTTGAAATAAGGAACTTGAAGGTGACTGATTCATTTAGTTCTGGTTGCAAGATATTTTCCAATGCATGTCATTTTCTTTCCTCTGGTCAAACACATTTAGTGGTGTCTTATTTTAAACAAAGTCTTTGGAATAACTGAGAAGGATCCTGACAGCAATACAATATGAAATCATAAAAGATGTATGGAAGCTTTTCTAAATGCTTAATTCTTCTTTAAACAAAGAGAGTAGCTTAATTTTTCTTAAAGCTGACTACCTTATTTGCCAGATTCCATCAAAATAGTGGGAGTTTACCAAAAGTGAGCACTCATGCCCACTTAGCCACAGATGTCGAAATGCCTGGTTTACATCCAATTAATGCAGAAATAAGTATAAGCCCCATTAACCAATTCAGAGTAAGCGGAGCCTGCATGCTATGACAGAGGAGTTGTCAGAGCATTGCTTGTGTTCACTAAATTTTTGTTTTATAGGAACACCATTGTGGTTGTGATATGCTTTGTGGTTCAGGAAAAATATGCTATTTCAAGAAGGAAGATAGCCCCACTAAATTAATATAATTACAGTTGCAAAAACCTTGTGCAATTCTTTGTTTCACTTTCAGTTCATTCAGTCATTTATTACTTCTAAGCCCCTTAAAAAAAGCTGTTGGGTGTGTTGTTGGGTTGTAATGATGGCAACAAAAGGTAAAGTTGTAAAGAGCGTTTGTGAGCCTTTTGTTCTAACACATAAAGTAGGTCTTGGTTAACACTAAGAATATGGTTTTTGCCTTTTTCTCACTGTAATTCAGTGCAATATTTTGTCAACTTATCATCACGAATGATCACACATGAACTATTTCATGTCTTCTGATCAGCATCAAAAAAAACATCAACAGGCTTTATTTAAGTCTTTTTCTTCTGCCATAACAATAGCCATAATGGCTCAAGTAGCAGTTTGCAGATTCCAGGTATTAGAGATCGAAAACCATTATTATTATTTATTTTTGTAATCTAAATTTGCTTTTCAGCTGTTAATGCTGTTCAGACTGGCATTATCAGTGCTGGTAATTAACACGCCATTTTCTTGTTCTTGTGGCTGCTTTGCAGGCAGCTGTTTTCTCCTTGCTATTAATGCATTTTCCCTTTGGGAGCAAAGATACTAAGGAAGAAAAACAGAATGACCTTGTGCAGGATGTAGCATAACAGTGGAGGGTAATAATGGTTTCTATTGTTAGCAAGATTTTAGTGCAGGAATGCGTGTAGGCAGTTCATGAAATATTTACAAAACTTAGCAGATCAGAGGGGAAAATAAAGGGCAGGGGGTATGACGAGGCAACAGAGAAGAACTTTGAAATGGTGTTTCGTAGGACTGGCTGAGTGAATACGCATCAGAGACCGGAGATCTGCCCCAGGCGTATCTGCTGGGTGGGAAAGGGAGCAGGCAGAGGCACAGGGAGGAGAGGGCTCCCACAGCCCTACTGCTGCCTTTCTGCCTGTCATTGCCTGGGTGCCATCTCTGTGATTCCATCTGCAGCTCCCACCGTGTAGGTTAGGGGAGATTCTTAGTTCTCTTCATTTACAGGAGGCAATAAAGAAACTTAAATCAAGGTGATTATCTTCTGGAGACTAGTCCTCCAGTGTGGGGTTTTGGTTTATCTAATCCTGAAGCTGTTTCTTTTCCCACTCGAGGTGCTCTTCTTACATGGGAAAACTGTCTTGCTTGTATGTCACCTTTCTCTCTTTCTCTAAAAGATTCTCCCATATTTTTCACCTGCCTATTTTGAATGGGCCTTGTGATGCTTTCAGTTTTTTCGCCATGCGAAATACATTAGTGTAGACCTAAGAATAGTTGCATAAGGTTCCTTATTCTTGATGACTATTCTAATAATGTCTATTCTGAAAGAGCCATCACATTTTGGTTCAGAGATTGCTACATTTAGTAAAGGATGCATTGATCTTTCCAAGCGCAATGTTTCTCTAGAAAGGGGTTTTACTTATTTCCCAAGACCCAGGGTATAGCAGATAGTGTTTCGAGTGGTTTATGGCTGTAAAGAGCTTGACCAATCTCAGTGAAGTACTTTTTTCCTCATTATTCCTTTTTTCCCTTTTTACTTTTGATTGGACCTTAGGAAAATAATTAATTTTCATTACTTATTTTCAAAGACAATTTTGAATCTTTTTTTAAATGAGAGAAGCCATGTGAATATATCAAAATTTCTTCTAACAGAAAAACCACACATTTAATTTTTTAACCAAGTATGAAAATTAATTACCAATTTGCATTTTATTCTAGTCTAATTCATTATACTGGCAGCTATTTATATTACTGCAGAAGGAAAGGGATTGCACACCTCAGTCCCCATGATATCCTACCTCTATGCCAATTAAAACTTTTTTACAGTACTGTGATTATGAGAGCCATATACAAGGCTAAGAGCTCTGAATGTTTGCTTTTAAAACACTCCATTTGTACCAGAATTTTCCTGCTGCATCCTAGGCTACAGGTTACCTTGCAGCAATCCTTATTTCAAAAGGCAGTGTTTAAGAAATGAATGTGAAGTGTTGGACATTCCCCCATGTTCATTAAACATCCATATGGCTGGATTGCTATTTCATATGTGGATATTCAAGTTAAGCAACAGGGTATTCAGAAAAAAATGGACAGTTACTCTGTTTGGGGGTTTTGACCTCTCTGGTCAGCAGGGAAAACACAACCGACGAAGAATGGCCACATCCCAGCTCCTGCCTTTGCAAGCCCTGAGGCTGAGGAAGAACACAAGTAGAGTTAGGCATTTAAGTTAAAAGATGGATGCCTTCCTGTCATTTGCTGTATTGCAGGGAATATAACTTTTTGTTTGCATGGACAATATTTTGAAGTATCATACACTTTCCCTTCCCACACTCAAATGCATTACATCTCCTCCACTTCCTTCCTCTGCTCAGTTGTGTTCCTGTAAAATAAAATAAAAAAAAAAAGGTTAGATTTTGTCAGGAGAGCTGTATTCTCTCTGAATTCCTGCTGCTCGTGGCTGGTAATTGTGTAACCTGTGCCGAGTCTGTTTTCCTTGTTATCGATTCCATTATTTTGTTGGGATATAAACTAGATTAAAAGTACTGTGTAGTGTAAGTAGAATTCATAAACAACTGTTTGAACACAGCTCCTAGTTTTTCTCCTGAATCTTCTTCAAGTCCACTGCTTTTCCCAAATATTCTAACAGGAACGCACTAAATTTCTTGCTAGGTTTTCTAGCATCTTGGATTTGGATGCTAATGCACTGGTAATCTTTCTATAACTCCTCAGTCAGGAAGAGATAGATATGCCAGTTTTTAATGCAAAATTTTTGAGGTAAAAGGTGATTCAGATTTATTTCACCTAATGCATGAAACTTAGGGGTTCCTAGTATTACCTACTCCTTCCCAAAGAGATTATATTATCTTCAAGAGATATTTAACAGATGTGCTCCACAAGACTGCAGCAAACAGTTCAATGCCTTCATAGGCAAAAGGAAATAAATTGTCATTCTCAGCTGCCCCTCTTAGAAAAAGAAGTTCTCTGTGCCCCCTCATGGACTGAGCAAGGAGCGAGAGGAGGTGTTGTGGCCCTCTTCTTGTTTTTCTGTAATTCACCAGTCTTCATGAGTCTTAATCGTGCTCCCGATTACTAGCTCCTTTTTCCAGCTTGACTATAGGGTTTCTTTAAATTCTCATAACTTGACAAATACATCATGCAACATAAAAAAAAAAAAAAGCAGCTGAAGCCCTGCCATTTCTTTAGTGATTCTGAGTTGTCATGGTTCTTTTAAGTGGCCTTTTTCACCGTTGTGGATTTTAATACCTTTTCCCATGGTACTAAGCAGATCTATTAATTCCCCATCACTTTCCCTCTGAGGTGGTTAATATGCTTTTCATGCTGTAGTGTGCGGTTTCACTTTTCACTATCCTTGTTTCTAATAGCTTGCAATCACCAGCTCCAGGCTTCTGATATTCTTATAACATGGGGAAAATAAAATTTCTTTTTGTGTCTTGTTGCCTTTTGTTGATAGTAGTAGGAAATAAATTCTTTTTAGTCACTGTGATAGAAATGCAATTAATACATGTTGAGTAACAGATACACTTAAATCTTTCAAAAGATTACAGTGTGGTTTTGTCATGAATTACGATGTGATTTATCAGCTAAGATCAAGACCAAATTTCCCATTTCTATATCATATGACTACTTAGGAAGAACTTCCAGAAGAGACAAACTTGGGTTTACTGGCCTCTGTCTAGAGGTAGTGTTGGCAACTAAACATGTAGAACATATGGGAACAGCTGTAAAGATGATAAATATACCACCTCATGGGCTCTTCTTGCAAGGTCAGCCCAGGAAAATCACTGGCTCTTTACCTCCTTGAGGCACCCTCTCTGAATGTAATTTAAAGCTGCCCCCCTCTGTCTTCTCAGTCCTTTTTGTAATGGGATCCTCACATCACCTCTTTTCCACTGCCACATTCGTTTCTGGACTTTTTGTTACTACTATTTTGGGAAAATCATTGAGGAGGAAGAGCTAAGAAAAGCCGGGGCAGGGGGTGTAGTGTTTTGCTTTGCATAGCACTAGGACAACAGTGTCAAGCTATTCTGTGCCACATGAGTCTGTAGCATTTGTTATTCATGAATCCTGCATTTTAGAATAAAGAATACAAGGCATGGAACACGGGAATTAAGTGCTCACAGTGGTACAGGAGGTCAGTGGCAGAGGCTGATTTCTTGTCTCCTGGCCCAGGCTGCCATCGCAGATACGCTTAGCATTAACTAGTGGGGGGTGGAATTTTATTGTCAAAGAGTTGAGTAATTGTACATAACAGATGATTTTTATCCATGAAACTGTGAAAAATTGAAAATTTGCAAAATGATTTCTTTTTAAATGCTATCATTATTCTTTAATTTATTTAGCCATATGCATCAGTGTTTCTCAGTAATTGCTCAAACAAGCACAAATAATTAAGTAAGAAGACAATAAAACCATTAAAAAAAATAATACAGATGAGCTTTCAGTGATGCTTTCGACATACTGCAACAGTCCTTTGAAAGTGTTCCACAGCTTATTCTCCATCATGGCTGAGTATTCAGCAGCTCACAACAGTCAGTGGGCTCTGCAGAGCTCAGCCCAGGTGAGAACAGGGCTGTGGAAGCAGTGGGATGTGCTCTGCTGGTATATGGATGGGGAGTAATCCTATACCATACCTCTAGGGGCACCAACTGGTACTACTGTAAAATCCTGACGGAAATATGAAGATATTTTTCTCCAGAGATGATCTCTGAGAAAGGATGTAACACTTATGGTTAAGCTAAAGGAGAATAAACCCAACTGTTTAAACCTATTGCAATATATGAATAATGTGATGCATCCAAATTAGTTCAATTACATTGTTCAAAGTCTCTGTATATTCACACCCTCAATTTAAATTGTGATTCACTTTTTCACTGTAATTAATGTTATGGCTGTTATGATAATTGGTAAGTGGTTTATCTGAAGATGGCATAAAAGTAATGTTCAGTTGGGGGGGAAAAAACATACTTTGCAGGCTGTGCCTGGGTGGTGCTTCAGTATCATTTGCTACTCAGCATCAGAGCAGCTTACGAGGGCCCTGGTTTTCCACAGTTGTGATGAGGAAAGGCTCTGGATACCATCACTCCAGCCCACATCCACCTTAACCACGAGTGTCACAAAAGGCAAAACTTATCTCTACTTACCCTTCATGATTAACTTCATACTCATGATCTTATAAGACATTCGGACATTCAATTTAGTATCATGAACCAAACACAAAAAAAGGACAGAAATAGCTTCCTGGCACTAACAACCCATTCTTTACATAGCTCACGTTGATTTATTCAGGTCAGAAATCAAAGACAGTTTCATTTCTGCAGCTGGCAGGATAACTATTAAAGTTTAAAACCTTCACAGACATGAGTAGCTTAAAAATCATACTTCTGTCTGAATATTTTATCTACAACATTTACAAGTGACAACTAAGATCATGGTAACTGAAAGAAATATGAGTGGAATATGTTTGTTCTTATTATTTCACTTGTGTTTACTTCATGCATGCAGCAACATTTTGCATATTGTCATGCTCATAGCTTTGCCTTCAGAAACGTGTAAGCAGTGATTTTGGCCCTGTTTACATGGTTATTTCATGCAACAGAAAGAGGAAGAAGAGCATTGGAGAAAAATTTGAAGATCAGTTGTTTTATCTATAGAAATCAGTTGTAAGAAGCGAGTAGATAGATGAAAATTGCATGTAACCCATTTTTAAAAGGGGGTAATCCTGTATGACTTTCTTTTTTCATTTTTGCTGAACTCTGGGAAAATTTATGCAAGAATAAGTGAGAATCAGAAAGTAATTCTGTATTTTTAAGGAGTTATTGGTCTTTTTAGACAACAAAATAATTATGAAGAACTGTACTTTGAAAGAAATCTATCGTCTCCATGATTGTTTATGCTACTGTATCATAGCATGGCATTTTTTACACTGATTTTTTTACATTATTATTATTTTATTTTGTATTTTCTTTTGAAAATATTTAATAATCCAATAGCTTCCACAATACCAGTTTATTGTAAAAATGTATTTAGGATATCTAGGTATCTAGGACTAAAATAAAATCTCAGTACAGAAAAATAGACCAATTAGTTCTACTGCAGGTCATTGTAATGCAACAAAAAAATCTTCATAATGCAGTATTTTTCATACTTGAGTAGAAATGTGAGTTAATCTCTCATATCTCTGAGATGTTGCCCAGTAACCACCAACAACATTGATTCTTCTTCCAAGACAAAATGCAGCTTTTTTATACTTTTACCTTCTGGCGCCATTTAGGATCAGGCACATTTTTTGCTGAATTTCCAGTTGAATCTCAAAGCAAGAAGAAAATCTGTTCTTGTTCGTGTCTGGTGTCTGCTTTACAGACCTTTGTGGCTCGTTATGTGCCCAGAGACTGCCCTACGCCTACAACTGTCACAAGAAGAATTATGTTTACACTGTTCTTACTAGCACAGATACTTACAGGTCAAAAGTTTCAGACTTGTTCAGAGGGATATCTGGCTCTATGTATAGGATTCAGATATTTTTCTGCTTATCTGATGATAGAAATGCTCTTTCAGTTTGGTTTTCATAGTTATGCATGCTGATAAAAGCACTGTTTGACTGAAATCACCAAAGGACCTAGAAGGTGCTGACCATCCTCTGAGATGTGTTTCTTGATCTCAGTCTGCTTGTTCAGCCACAAAAAGCCAGGCTTTTAGTCAAAGAAATCAGTTTTCCCTATCATTATGGGCAGATCAGTCAGTAATTTTGCTACTAATGCAGATATCAGCATTTTGATGTGGAGGAGGTAATGGGGATAATGAGCACTGGTACTTTCCTCTATGTAAACAATAGTGAATGAATATATTACTTGCAATGCCTAATTTTAATTTAAAAGTGCATTAGAGCACTTCTTACCCTGCTCTGATATGAATTCTGATTGAATAGCATCAACAATGTCCTTTGCCTTTTGTGTATTAATTAATTTTATTCTCTGTGTCACAGTATTCAAAACCAGATAGGCATCCTGGGCCTAGTCTGGACAAAGTTATGGAGTCTAGTTTTTCAGGCCCTCAGTCTTTCCCAGAGGCCTTGTCTCCCGACAGAGGAACCCAGCCCATCAAGCAACACAGGTAAGCAAACGACTGTCTGACGGGAGACTCGGCAGGCTGCCGAGGGATGGTGTTGAACTGCTGATACCTGTCTGGGGTTATTGTCCTGTGACTTGGAGAGATGCTGAATGGTATGGTACCAACAGAGCCTCAGCTGGCTCATTAAGCAGGTGTCCAAGCATTTTCTTACCTGCAGACATAAAAGGCAGTAAAAATGCTCACTGACTTTATCTGCGTTTTGTAAAAGTCCTAGAGGAAGCATTTAAAGACACCATCCAAGCTGTAGACACAGAGCAGTGAATTAAACAACTGTAGTTTGAGAAATCATTAAAAACAAGACTTTCCTTATTGATGTTCATGAAGTTAATGACTCGTTTGTTGCAGAAAGTCATGGTTGCAGAATTCCAACCTTTCTCATTGGTTCTTTAAACAAATAATACTTGAAATAAATAATGGCTTATTTATGAATACATGGTGGTCTTTGAAAACTAGTCTTTGAAAAGTTTGCATGGTTGTTTCCAAGGGGAAAAAAAAGAGGAAAGTCACTTGTCATAAGAAATAGCATTGTGTAATGGCAGTGGTAACGTTTGGTGCAGAGTGCACTGAGAAAAAGGAGTTCGGATTTTTTTTAGCTAGATAATCTGGAGGGGAAGACTTATTTTTTTTTAAATTTCTTAAGAAAGAAGTCTGAGATTGCATGAGGTTATGATCTAGCTTCTGTAGTATTTGATGCATTTTCATTGCAGTCCCCAGTCATCTACATGTTCCCTTTCTTCCGAATGAATGATTTGCTTAACCTACCAAAGTGCAGCCTATGAGCCAGGAATGGATATTTGTCTACTTTTACCTTACTTAAGCCTTTAATTTGGCATGAAAAAATAACACCAGCTGTCATGTCAGATCCATTTCTAAGGGCTTATTCCTTATTACACAGAGATTTTCAAAATATGCTTAATAATTTTACTGATCATAGATGGACTCTGAAGTGCTGCCTAGAAAGCTTCCCACTCTAGTTTTGGGAGAAATTTTTTCTCCATTTAGTCAAAGTGTGAAGTTCAGAAAAAACACAGTGACATTCCCTTACCTTTAATAACACAGTTGCAATATCCAAGTTTGAAATGTTTTAGGTGCTTTACCATGACATTACCTAAGCTTAAAAAATACATGGAAATAAACTAAAGACTGAAAATATTTTATTTATCAACATCACTTAAAATAAAAGCTGAATGACTGTCTAGAGTCCCTGTTTTCCATAGGGAAATTATAGAGTAAGGCACACTGAATTTATAGTGAACTAATGCATAATCCCAGATTGCTCATTTCAACACCTTTGCACACAAAGTCTCTCTTTCCCAGAAAAACAAGCAAACAAAAAACCAACCAGACAAAAAAAAGCCCAGTAGTCATCTGTCACCTTATTTGCAGATGTCAAGCACTGGTCTATCTTAAGACTCTTTGCTTCAGAACTGTTTTAAGATGTGGAATGACTAGCTTAATTTATAAAGAATTCTTTTTGTAGTTGTAAAACTTAAGATTTATTATACAAGGCTCTTGCTTCATAAAACATGTAACAGATTTGAACATTTGAGACTTATAAAGCTGTCTTTAATTTATGTACCATGTGACAGCTTCCTAATTTACTCTCTTTACTTTGGCCAAATGGTCAAATGTGGCCAAATGAGGAAAATTCTTTTTTTACTGGGATACATTTTGTCCTAAACATCCCTTAATTCCATTCCAAACCTGCCATAAACCTGGAAAAATTACAGCAGCTCTGCAGGTTCTCTCTTTTATGCTGCTGTTAAACTATATTATTGTTTTGTTTCTGCTTGCTACAGATATATTTTGTTCCACATCCAGAGCTGTTTTCTCTGCTGGTGATTTCAAGGGCACTAATGATGGGTGATTATTTCTTAAAATCAGGAACTGTCTATTTTCAGTTCCTAAAACCAATACAGTTTTGGCCTGGCAGTAAGATTATCAAGGTGGAGAATCATTTGGGGTTGCTGAAATTTGACTGACCGAGATGACCTAGTTCTTTCACTCAGATTACTAGGTAATAGTAATTTTCTGTCTCTACCAACCTCAGCTGCATGCTAAGAATTACTGCAGAGATTGACTTGAAAATTTGAATCTCCACTGAATCCTAGTTCTAAAATATTTCACCTGTATTATGCACTGTTATTACAGTAGAAGAATTTTACATCATCTGTTTGCGTATGTAAAACAACTCTAAGTGCTGTCAGAACTGGAATGTAACAAATGTGTTTAATCAGTAAACTTCCTTTAAAATACACAATGTGCTCAAAAGTTCATCTTGGATTATTTGTTGGTTTTAGTAAGAAGAAAACCCGTACTGTCTTAATTTCTAACACATAGAAACAAATTAGAGTTTTATTAATTATGGGATTGAGTTGTGATCCCTTTGAATAGCAGTTTTCTTGGTAATTAGTCATCCTGACTTTCATTCATTGATTCAGTCATCGTTGATTTTAGAGGGATTCATTTCAGAGAATACTATGATGAAAGCCAAATGCAGAGGCTTTCAGCCTAGAGCAGTTGTATTGTCTTACAAAAATGCCAAAATAGGATAAACTTACTCTGAAATTTACAATAATTTGTTCACATTTTAATGAGATTTTAACACCACAGAAAACACAGTAAAAACTTTTTTTTTATTTAGTAAGCATTTTATTCTTTATGCTCCCAATATGATTGATTTAGTTTAAATTAACAGAAAGAGTAAATTTAAGTTATTCTGTAAATAAGGCTATTAAATTATAAGAACAAGTATTCATAAACTAAATCAACTAAGAATGTAAAGGCGGAGGAAGAATAAGGGATCTGATATTTTCCGAAGGAAAGACTATAGTTTTCTGGAGAAAATTAATAAAAAGAATGCCTAAGAGGAAGGGGGTGTAGGAGAAGAAGCCAACTATATCATAGAGGGCAAGCTGTCATGCTTGAAGTGAACATTTCCAGGAATCACTGAGAGTTAAGAATTACTGGTAGTACTGAAAGCAATCAATTGTTCTCGCTGTATGAAGAAGAGGAGTACTATACAGGAAGAAGCAAAGCTGATGGTGGGACAGAGATAATATGTGAAGCTGTTAGGGCAATCCTGACTGAGTATATTTCATTTTTCAGTTAGGATGATTATTTGAGGGCAAAGCTAGAATGGAAATGGAATGAATGTATGAAAATAGACATTACTAAGGTCAAAGTGGAAGTAAAATGCAGAAATCAAAGCCCTCAAGTCAAGATGATCTGGTTAATCTTGATCAAAGAAGTCTAGAAGGAGAATGGCTCATGAAATTTCAAATCTGGTAGCAAAATCTATCAAAATGGGAGCTGTGCCAAGTAATGATAGAATAGAAAATGTCAAATATTTAGGAAGAGGAAAAATTTATCAAAGGAACCGAAGACCTATTATGTTGAGTTAGACTAGTCAAGCTTTTAGGGCAAATGTGGGGGTAGCAGATTCTGTGGGTAGATGTAAAAAAGGCTAAAAATTCTCATGAGGTTTACCAGAAGCAGTTCCTGCAACACTACACTAATGACTTTCTTTGTATTTGGTGTAGGTGAGCTAGATCATACAGTCTTAGTCAATGTTTGATTTGTTGTCACGTGGCTAATGCCTTTAATGAGAAAAAGTAAAGAGGGGCAGAAAAAATATAATGCATATATACAGAGGTGGTTAAAAGGGAGATAATAAGGAGTTACATTGTGAAGGTAAGTGCTGGGCTGAAGACATTCACCACTGGAGCCCTAATGGAGCTCTCAAAGTAGTAGTCGACATTGGGGACAAATTTTGTTTAATGCTTTTGTGCATGACTGATAAAAATAAATTGAAAATACTGAAAGAATTGTTAAAAGACTCAGTGCAGATAAGGATCTAGTTATAAAGAATGAATTGAATAACTTTGAAGAGTGGCATAACAGAGGTGGATTGAAGTTCAGCAGTACTAACTACAAGGTCAGGCATTTGGGAACTAATAACAAAATTTTAGAAGCAAATGAGGAAGAAAAGATTCAATATATACTACTTGCTCAAAGGAAACCAAGTCACAAAGTGATGCAGACGTGCAAAAGATAAATGGGATGAGAGGAAGTATTAAGACATTTCCATCAGAAAGTCAGAAAAATTAAAACAACTTTATGAGACACTTGTCACTTCATTTGAATATAGCATGACAATATACCACTGTTATCTCACCTAGTTAAAATGGTTGCTTGATTACTATGGACTCAAATTGCATTCATGAGCTAATATGAGGAATGAATAATCTGTGTTCCATAGAAAGCATTAGATAGTCTCTCGTTTCAGTCTTCAGTTCAGAAGATTGAAAAGAGTATATGACTGCTGCTTATGAATACGTCAGAGAAAGCTTAATGAGGAATAAAAGACCTATTTAAAATGAAGGAGTATGGTGGCACATATGACAAATAGGTGTATACTCATCATAAATAATTTTACACTGAAAAGAAGCCTCAAAGTTTTCAATATAGAATAACCTTCTGGAGTAGTAGCCTGGTTATCATTCTAGTTTTAGGATGACGGTTGATTGATGCACTATAGGACGTATATGATGAAGTTATGGCAGATGATTAAACTCAGCGCCACTGAGATATCTTCAAATGCTCTGTTTCCTTTTCCTATTGTACATGTCCAATTTAGTATGTTGGAACCATGGTGGACCAGATGATACAGGTAGTGTTGAAGTAATTATGTTGAGTTGCAAAGTCCCCGATCAGCCCCAGCACATGCTATTACTGAATATGTGAATATATAATGGAAGCAACAACGCACCCATTTCCAAAAACTAGAGTAGATTTGTAGGTATAGGCTGGCTGCTGGAAAGCTTCTCCAGCATATGTGAAGGGACAATAGAGTTTTGCAAACATCAGGCTACAGTCCCAGTCCATCACCTGGGCTGAGAACCTGACCAGCTGTATCTGTTCATAAACACGAGCTAGGAAACACAGGTCATCATGCCATTGTAGATTAGATGTTTTCCTGGACAGTAATCATGTACCAAGGCAGAACATGATTACTTTGCAAAGACACGGGAAAAGACTGATGTTTAAAAGCTTGGAATACAGAACACTATAGAGAAAAAAAGGAGTAAACTACTAGGATCAGTTCTCTTATGCCATGGCTTTTTTTTGGCCTAATAATCGCCTTACAATTTTAGTATTATCTTAATCACATACAGCTTCGTTGAAGTCCCAAATATTATGCTAACTTTCTCCCTTTGGGGAGCTATCTGTAACACAGGCTCCAACACAGACGTGCTTATTGTGGGTCATCTCATACTTGTAAACAATTTGACAAAAGGGCTTTGTGATACAGCATTATTATTGTTGCACGGTATTTACTGAGAGGTGCTTACGTTCTCAGGTATAACAGACCCTTTTTGTTAAAACTGAAAATTGGTTGAAAGTCTGCATAGTTTATATGTACAAAGGGTAGCAGTAGATTGTCTAGCAGCCTGAAAATGTGGCTCCTAGGGAACACCAGACAACACAGTCTATTTAGCAGCTATCATTGGGGTATGTATTTATTGTTTCTGTCTTGCAAGGACAAAAACCATGTCTTCAACACTAATGTTTGCATCTCGTGATTAATACATGATATAGCATGTAATGTAATATGCCTCTCTGCATAATTTTTGCAGGTACAGAGCCAGAGTATTTACAATCAGTTTTAGAACTTTCCTTCCTCCCTCAACTTAGCATCTTTATTTTAATGAATTGCAATCATGAATAAGTAAAATAGATATACACACAATCAAATTTATAGTCACTATTTCTGTACCTCCATTGTGCTTATTGAACAAGAAGGAAAGGATTGGGATCCCATCTAAAGTTTCGACACTTTAATTGTCATCCTCTTGTTAATACTCTTCATGTTTCTGTTGACAAAGTTCTTTTGAATGTGTTCATAATGTGATGTATAATCGATGTTCTTTAGTAATTAACTAAAAAGTAGTGCAGAAGGATTCCCAGAGTTACTGTAAATTCACTGCAAGTCTTCTCCTCTTTATGAACACGGTTACCTGCCCTTGGTAGTGTGTATGTGTCTTGAGAAGAGACTACTCCACCTGCTGAGATAGACTTCGTTTTTACTTGGTTGCTCAACCTAAGGAAAATTTTCACACAAAACGATTTACAACAGTGAATCCCAAATACTTAATTAACTTTAGAGATGGTTGAACTACTTCTTTCAAACCATTAATTCACCAGAACTATATTTCTCCCTAGTTTATGCATAACTTGTGAACCAGTTCAAACGTACTCTGATTTTTGTTATTCTGGAGTAATTGATTTTAAAGACCTATCTGCTATAGCTTTCATTATTGGTCTGTTTTATTGAACAGCTCAGTAATGTGGGCTGGATTCTTTTACCCAGTTAGACTGGAATGCAGGGAGGAAGAAACCATAATGTTTTCCCTGAATAAATCCAAAAGGAGAGGAACACTTTCTCAGAGAAAGGAACACTTCACGTGAGCAATAGAGCAGAAGCCTGAGAGGGACTATATTAACATTTTTGGAGGAAGAGTATGCTGGCATTCATAGCAGTTTTGTGAAAAAGGAAAAACTTTATTATACCGGAGTTACTTTTTCATAGACTTTTTAACACAAATTGTTATTATCTTGTCTTTGGTGCTTCCAGAAATGAGCGTTATCCTGCAGCGTGCAGCTGCACTATCTGTAAATATTTCCTGGTCCTTCTTAGTGAATTTGTCTTGTCCATGACCACAAATTATCTTTGTTCTTTTTCCTCTCAGGTATTTCTGTCAGAAACTCTGAAAGCGTAAGAACCTCACATTAGCAACAAATGGATTGCTTAAGCTCTGTCAGTGCTGGAGCTGCTGTGATTGCAGGAAGATGTTGGCATGTGCCAGGTCCCTTCAGTCTAACCAGCCCACGCACCTTCAGCAGCCTGTAGTGTCTAGTGTTAGATGTAGCAATGAGAGTTTCAGTGCAAGTTGAAGGAAGCACAGACAGGGCGTTTACATGCGTCTTTGCTGCAGTTTATATGACATATATAAGGCATACCTGTATGTTTCAATGACATCTACGTAATGCAGAGCTTTTGTGAATTTACATGTCATTAGATGGGAGACCATGTGCTGTCATCCAAGAACGAAGATGTGCAAGGGCATCAAACCAACCACAATTAAACAATGCCTTTTGAGTCTCACATATTTGCAATCAATCGAAAGTCTGTTAAATTAATCAGTTTGTTGACTTTTCTACTACATAGATGAATATGCTGCAATCAATAAAAACCCCTGAAATTCATTATCCATCACGAATTATTCATTCAGCTGCATATTTTAAGATCCCCTGCTGTAATAATCTCAGACTCTCCTGAGCAGAAATTGTCAGTTGTTTTGTGAAGCGGCAGTGTTATTTTACAGAACGTGAACTGCAACTCACAACTTGAACTTGGCCTTCAGAATTGAAAGGCCAGTACTTTGGGGGTTTTTTAAGGTCTTTTTGCAACCTCCTTAATAGCTAAGGGAAAACCTATTTAAGGAAGCATGGAAGATCCTAGAGGGAGTGCTATTGCTATGGGTTATCGATCTTTTCAATTAAAAAGAACGAGGAAAGTTAAAGTGCGGAAGAGAACAGAGCAGAGACTGTGATGGAACACTGCTAGCCTCAGCAGTAGGATAGAGACTGTTGAATTTCTTTATGTTTTGACTTTGGGGAGGAAAGGTCGGTTTTAATGGAAATGCACCAAGCGAATTTGTCCAACATATTTGGTCCAAGCAAGAATTGCTTTGGGAGTAGATGTGGCCCTAACCATAAATAAAGTGCGCACTAGGTATAAAATGCACATTGCTTTTAAGTCACATTATAATAGGGAAAGTGAAGCAAACTTATCAAAAGTCTTTTGCATAGCTGAATTATATCAGAAGTTCAAATTATTCATGTAACCAAAAATAATAATTCTTGAAATGTGTATACAAAACCTATATTAAAACATTGCTAAGGATGTGAGAGAATATTAGGTAATACATACTCATTTCTGAGACCCAAGAGACATCAAGTGAAGTAGGAGTAGCCGGAAAATGGATAGCCAGTCATACCAAGCACTACTGTGACCTACTGTTAACAGTAGGAAAGCCTTAATTCTTTGTTCCCTTATTTTTGCACTAGCAATAGATGAATTTATGGTTACTATACCAAATCTATAGTTTCTAGATACCTTTTAATTCCTGTATGAAATAGAAAAAATCCATTCTCCTCCCGAAACAGTACAAAGTTGTTATTTACAAAAGTAGTTTTCTAAAATAAGTAGAAAACTATTACTTGATTTTTCATATTCAAGTTTCTATTGTATCACATAAAGAAACAGTATTTATCTATGTATAAAGAAGAAAACAATGTATATAAAACAATAATAAAACAATATAGAAATGAAATCTTGTTCAACGTGGAGAAAACATGTCATAGATGATTTCTTTAAGCTGCAGTTGATAAGCTTCACTTACATTCTTCACTTACTATTTTTTCCAATTTAATGTTGCTGTATCAGGAAGCAAGACCCCGTAGGCTGACAGATGATACAGTGGACTCTAAATCTAATATCTGATTTTGAGCTCAGCTGTAGGTATGATGCTGTTCATTTATACTGTCTGAGGAGTCGACTCTATATAGCGGGTATGCAGCATGGAAAAAAAAAAGAAGCATCCTTCATCAAGTACAAGAAAACATTTAATATACCAGCCAATTACTTTCACTCCTAGAAGAGAGGTGGTGTATTAAATACTGCATAGACAGCAGCTAACTGTGGGTTATAGTACAATATTTCCATAAAGAATTTCTACTGATGTCATAGGCTACCACAGCAAAGTTTATAAAAACAGTAATCCATGAGTTATTAATCCTGAATCTTTAATTTGCAGGAGATTACAGTTATGCTGTGATAATTTTTACTGTACTCTTGGTGTTGTTCCTAGAAGTCTCTCTTCATGCTGCAGCCCAGGACAAAAAAGTGGGATGCTACATAGAAATGCCTTTCGGAGGACTCCTCCCTTACCTCGGGGTAGGTTCAATGGAATTACAGGACCAGCATATCAACAGCTAGAAGAGTCAAGGATCACAGACCAGGACACAATACCTTGTCACGGGTAAGCACTAACATAACTGCAGCGAGCCAGTTTGTGAGTGGCTGCTGTTAAGCAGTTAATATGCTTTGCCATTTGAGTCCATCCGACTTTGGTGTAATGTACTGCGGATCCACGGTTTATAGTTCTGAAAGCAGAGGAATGTTTTCAGCATACTGGCTCTTTGAAGGTAATGCGGTTTTATTTGGCTGGCTGCTCTTTTTAAGCCTTTTGAAGGCTGTAGGAGTGATTAGAACAAACTGTAAGTGATTGACAGTGTTACTCTTTATAATTGATGCTTTTTCTAGCGGTGCCGTGATGTTCTAGTGACTTTTACATAGCATTTTTTGATTCCATCAGCAGTGGGCAAATAAGAGAAAATAATTCAGAAGTCCATCTTTCATGTTTTTTTAAATAAAGCTCTGTACATTGTGAAGTATGTTTGCTGTAGACTGAAGACCGATCACTTCACATAGGTTTGTCTTTGAAAATGCACAAAGAATCCAATATTTTTTTCATTTTATATTCAGCTTATTATAATATTGAATGTGAGCTCCAGCTGTACATAAGGTCTGAATTTCAGAGGTGCTCCCGAGCACCTGCAGCTGCCTTTGAAGTCTTTTGCAATTGCTGAGGTATCTTGTATAATATTTACATATCCCTATAGATTTCCAAAGACTTTCCAGAACCACTACAAGTATATTATATGTAAAAATAGGAGTGGTATCTGGTATGGAATAAAACAACACCAGTTTCATTTGGACATATATAAGTCACAGCTTCGCAGTGAAGCGAAGGGTTACGCTGGGAGCAGGCAGCTGCACGCTTTGGTATCAGAACTGGCTTTATGAAGTACAGAACTGAGGTCACCTATGTGTTTAATTTTCCTTGGGGAAGAAAGGAGCTATTATCACTACCCACTCTGTCCTCCTGGGAAATGACAGCCACAAGTGCTGGCCCAGAATAAGCGTCGTTATATGTGTGTGTCATTGCTGTGTTTCCTCAGCACCGCCCTGGCCACTTCCCAACCTGCAGCAGGATTCCCCAGTTTGGGAAACTCTGTGAGAGGGGCCCTTGACTCACTAAATGTCTGTAGCTAAATCTACTTAACAAAGTTGGCCTCAGCAATTAATAAAGACAGGCCAAGAACAGGGCTTAGCTAGGAAGGGAGGAAGCAAAGCAACAAAAGGTTTGGGTGTCTGGTGACTTCTTTTAAAAAGTACAAACTTGTCTCATACTTCTTTCATTGTTACTATTTGCTGATTCTAAGGAAAAACTTATTTATTGCTTCTTGCAGGAAATATATTGTTGTTTATTTGTATGATAATGTGTATATAAATCCGTATGAAAGTTGTGACTCTGAATACAAGCCTTCCTGAAAGGGACAGGGCTAAGAGCCTTCCCCCTTCAATGGCCAAGTCTTGTAACACAGGTTCTGGATAGTTCTGCAGCCCCTTCCAAGGTTGAGAAGTGAGTTAGAAACCAGCAAAACTGTCTTGTTGGTAGTTGTATTTACTCTTCTATAGGAAATGAGTGTGGGATATCACAGGCATCGTCTCGTACTGGCCTATATTTTAAGTTTGCAATTCTGCAAGAGGTTGGTATTTGGACCAGACTGTGACCGCTTCTGGCCTCAGACCATTAGAGCGCTTCATCTGTATTTTGTGCACTAGGGATGTCTGTAGAATTAGACCTTCCTAATATTTAGCAATGGGACCTTTCTCTGAAGCAGTTCTCCAAGTGCATCAACAGGTGGTGTTGTGACAGGGAGTCACAGCAGCTGTGCGTATCACAAATACGGTTCCAAAAGTCTTCAACTAGTACCCATGGAAGTTAATTTTTTAATGTCAGTGTTAAGCATGAAAACCAAAAGAATTCTTTGATCTTGCTTTTATTACAATGCTTTACTGATGATGTTTTTTTATGAAAATGAAGGCTTTTAAGAGCGTAACAAACCTTTCGGCAAGTTATTTTGTGTTGCAGCAATGAAGTAACCTTTTCTTCAAAATATAAGTACACATCTTATCTCTGAACAAAAGTAAAAAATAATTCACTAATTCCACTTCATGTGGAATTCTTCTAACTTAGGAAGAAGCACCCCAAAATCAGGTGACTTTTTACTATCTAAATATTTGTTAGTTTCATAGTGTTGGTATTCTCATTAGATTTCCAACCCAAATGAAAAGTTCCATTGTCCCCTGCAGAACTTATACTCCTTCCTTTCTTCTCCCTTCTCACCTCTGTCTTTCCCTATAGGGATGTACAAATCAAAGTGGTTTATCTCCCTAGTTCTGTGAGCCTGAAGGTCATCCATCAGCAGCTCTGGCTGAAGTTTAGTCAGGATTTTTGTGTTTATATTTTATATAAAAGAGGGTAATTTACGTGATGAATTTTTGTCTACTTCAGTAAAAGTGCTTCTCTTCCCATCCCACATTGAGAAGAAAACTTTTGCTGCCTTCAGGAAGTGCCAGATGCCGTTATTTGCAACAGGATCTAATATCTGCAAAGTCTGAGTCAAATCTCAGTTATTTCATCAGTATGCTGCTTGAAGGATTGAAAAACCTGCCTGAAATGATGGGTTTAAAGAAAACAAACCATCTCCATGCCAGTCACATCTCAGAGACTGATTCAAGTCCCTGAGGATGCCAGGAGTTTACGTGCAGTTAAATGGACAGTGGTTTGATCAAATGTTTCCGATGACAGCTGTTTGCGTTACACAATATAAAGTGTTAGAAGTACTGCTTTATAGCCTGTGAATGCATACATATACAGATATAAATGTGTTTGTGTATACAAGACCCAACGTGTTATATATACAGGTAGAAAGTGGCGGGTGTATATATAGGTATATGTGCTTAACAAGGCTGAACCAAAGCCTGGTGATTCACTAGAGTGATTCCCAGTGCTCTCAATGGACCTTGTCATCAGTCTCGTGTACTGAACACCTATAGCAATGGGGCTTACAGCAAAGCTATTGGTACCATGCTAAATAAAAAAACATCTTGTACTTTAAGTTCTGATCCCTTCTGTCTCTCTTTAATATCTATTTTAATGGGGCAGCCAAATTATTATGCTTCTTTCAGTTTCATTCTTTAATTTAAACTCTTAAACACTGTGTGAGTATAACGTAATTACTGTTGCATATTTATAAATGTTTGAGTTTCTTTTTTTGCTTGATTTTAGAAAAAGGGTGGAGAGAGAACTGTGCTTTGAAATACATGCGCATGAATAGATTTATTTAGACAAAATAATTTTTCAGATTAAAAAATATATCTTAGGAGGAACTATAGTTCTGGGAAAGTTAATTATAGGAAAATGTAATTAAGATTCTGCAATTATAGATCTAAGTCTCCGTCTATTGAAAACAGCAGCAATTGGATGTTCGAAGTAGGAGCATGGATCAGTTTGTAATTAACCAAAAGCTGAATCTCACACAGTTTAGATGTAATATCCCTACTAGTTTAAGACCATGCCTATTGCGCACAGGGTACGTGCTTTAGTTCAACCTCAGTCCTCCTTTGAAAGCCCTGTGAGCACAGGACAGAAACATGTAATTCTGGCATAAAATTGGTGTGTCTATCTTTACGTCAAAAAATATTATGGAAATATGCCAGGTATTGCGTTACATGTTATTGTTGCTGCCAATTAGTTTTCAAAATAGCAAGAATAATTGAATCTCTATTATGGAATAGGCAAATGTTACTGTTTTCTCACCAAACACATTTTAATTCAATCTTTTCTTGGTTTTGCTTATATATCATCCATATAATACATCCATTGCATGTGAAAGTCATTAAAAACATTCACTCCCTTTGTTTTCAGGGTGCAGCCCAGAATATATTTAGGGCCCGAATTACCAAAAAAGGGAATAATGCAACTGATGCGATCTCTCCAGCTATAGTCGTTTGAACAATTATATAATAAGCAAAGGAAACAAGAATGGGCACAACCCAAAGGTCTGCACTCTTTTGTTTTCATTTATTTTTTTTTAATTGTCCTCCCTCGGGAATAATATCCCTGATCAGTATTTTATTCATACTGATTCTTGAAGTCTGTTGTAAAAAGGCCTCCTTGAATGGCTACAATGTGTCTGAGCATAGTGCAAATATGATTAACCAAAACCTGAGTCCCAGCTGGCTGAGATGTAAAACCTAAATGCAGCTCTATGGCACGTTTCTAGCACATGTCCAAAAAAGTGGCTCGCTATATTATTCCCCTGGGTCCCCCTTCCCAAAGCAGTATCTCTTTCCATCAGATAGCAGCAAAGATCACAGCACCTCCTTACCGCAGAGCTCCCAGCTGCTCTTTTGGGGATGCCTGGAGAGTGTTGGTGCAGGGGCTGTGCAGAACTGCATGCGTGCACGTGTACAGGTTAATGTGTCAAGCAGTTGTACAAACACGCTGTCACCATAGACGAGTTAATTACAAGTCAGCGGTGCTCTGCTGGAAGTGAGCCTAAAGATATCTCCTCCTCTCTCCTGGCTGACAGCTTGCCAGAAGGATGGGGCCAAAGGAAGCCTTTCCAGTTAATTAGCGTTGTGTGCTAATATTGGACTATGGCTGTTTCATGCAATTCAATTTCTTTTCCTTAGTTCTCTTTCTGCTAATGCCAAAAAGCAACAAGGCAGGTAAGAGTAGAAGGACATCCCCAGTGAAGTCCACAGACTTAAGCAGCTTTCAGAAAAATACCCTTCAAGTCAGAGCTCAAAGCACCTGCTTCCACAACAGATCTAAATGTTGCTTTCCTTGTCCATGGATAAAACATATTAGAGTTCACCATTAGCTTGCCTTATTAAATAGTGATATGATCAGAAAGCTGATTATAAATAAAATATGTTCCAGTACTGAGGTGATGTCTGTGGTCCTTGGAAATCAGGACTAGATATAGTACCTCTTAGAGGACCAAATTTCCAGTAATACTACTTCTCAGATGGGAAACATCTTTTTTTTTGGTCATTGTTTCCTTTATTTTAGATTTAGTATACTTTCCATTTCTGTTTTTTAAGTATTTCCTGTAAAAGAAAACACTTTCTGATTAGAATAATGAATTTGGCTTTGAAATAAAATGGAAATGTTGATAAAAATTCATCAAAGTTGCCTCACAATAAATAAAATCATGCTATGATATGTATTAATGGAGAACAAAGGTGGGAGGGGGAGGGTTGAAACACAGGATTACAATATCAGGAAAACACAGACATTTGCTCAAGCCCAATGTATTACCTGTATTTCCAGATGAGATCTAAGAAAACAAATCAGGCCAATGTTAGGAGTATGGGCTATTGGAAAAAAACCCACATATTTTTCAGAGGTACACTGTGCTTAGATGCTCTGCATGTTTGAAGGGGAGCACAGACTTTCATTTCAATGTAGAGAAACACTACACAACCATGTTTTGTTTAAAGCTCTTTTTTCCTGCAACTTTTTAATTTTTTTTCCTAAAATAGCCATTTGACATTGAGAGTTCTGAAAGCATCAATCCATTTCCCCAGTTAGAAATGTAGGACCAAATTTTCAAATTGAATTTCAAAGAAAATTGATAATACAGTATAAATCCTGAAATCTTCTAAAAAGGAATTGTCATTATTCTTATATACTGGTGGGCAAAATGAGATTGAGAGAAAAGCAGCGGTTTACCACCAGCAGATCTGAGAATCAAAACCAGGTCTCTAGAGTCTGTTGTTTTCCCCAGGGCCCCACTATTACCAAGTGCTCCTAGTGTGAGGGAAAAATGACATGTATCTTTTCGGCACAGTTCACTGAATCTCATACAGCGTTCCTGGTGCTGGTTGCATCTGATCGTTTGATGTACAACAAAACCTTCTTTTTACTCTTTCCAGGTATTCATCCAGTGGTTTAAAAACTCCTCAGAATACTTCAATAAATATGCAACTGCCTTCAAGAGAGACAACCCCTTATTTTAATAACGTGGATCAGAAGGACTTGGTCGGCTATTCATCTTCAAGGGCCAACTCTGTTCCCATCATCCCGTCTGTGGGCTTGGACGAAGCCTGCATGCAAATGCAAAATGTTTCTGAAGTAACAGGCATCAAATGGTGCAAAAACTCCTATTCAGCTGAACTTGTCAATGTGAGTTCCCCAGTCAGTAATTGTCTTATAGCAGAACAACACGAAGTCAAAATATTGCTAGAAACTGTGCAGGAGCAGATTCGGATTCTGACGGACGCGAGGCGGTCGGAGGACTATGAACTGGCGAGCGTAGAAGCAGAGAGCAGCGCGAGCGAAAACACAGCCTTTCTGCCCATGAGCCCCATGGCCAAGTCAGAGCGAGAGGCACAATTTGTCTTAAAAAGCGAAACGCAAAGAGACTCGGTATTGACCAAGTGACTTTGTGTGGGGGTTGTGGGAGGGGAAACGAGAGATCCGTGCATTCGATGCTTTGCTAAACAGGAAGAGAGGAAATTAAATACAAATTATTTATATGCATTAATTTAAGAGCATCTACTTAGAAGAAACCAAATAGTCAATCGCCCTCATATCATAGTGTTTTTTAACAAAATATTTTTTTAAGGGAAAAGTTCCAGGAGGGATGAAGCGTACATCAGGTGCTTTCTAGGCAGGATTACACATACAGTTTCAGTTACAGAGCATTTTACCACGGTCCCATTCAGCTGTCCGAAAGCTTAGGCTATGCATCTTCTTTTCAGTAAAGGCCAAAATCATTCTTAGATTCATTTCTGGTCTCAGGGCAGCGCTGCAGTGAGCTGCTGGGATTCAGACCCTGGGGAGCAAGTCCCATCACCCCGGCACAGACCTGGTCCCCTTTCCCTCTCTCCTCTTGGTTCCAGGTTCATACTAGGCACACAGACATCTACTTCTGAGGTCTGGTACCTACTGTGGAATGACAATAAATCCCTAAATTGAGCCAGATGCTTAACTCTTGACCTTACTGTAGTGTGGGAGTCAGCCCAAGATAGTCAATGGAAATATTTAGGAGCTTTGGTTTTGGCCAAGTGTGGAGTGGGATTGGGGTCTGTAGAGATGCAGTAGTCAGGAACCTGCGGCTGCTCCATCTTCTGAGCTTTGCCTAACAGGGCTGCCTTGGCAGAGAGCAAGGAAGAACAAGAGAAAGTGCAGAAGTGTGTATTACGACAGGTTTGGGTTTTATTGAGTGGGAACATAAACTCTGTTGTTCGTTACCAACCCCTCAACATTTCTAAACTGTTATACTTTGAAGGTATTTGTAAGCTCTCAAGGAGCACTTCTGAGCGTGTGCGTATTTTTTTTAACTTATTTTTTATTATGGGTTTTTCAGAGAAGAGTCAGGGAGATCCAATATGATCAAAATCCAACCGATAAGTGTCCATTCTGCCCTAATTTGTTCCTGCTTTCAGTACTCCGGTCACTTTAATTAATCATGGCTTAGGCTTGTGAACTTTAAGCTTCAACCCTGCAGATGGTTCCATGTGGGCAGACCCACAAGCATGCACAGATCTGATTCTAATGGGGCCATATAAGAACAGATGTTTTTTACCAAATCACTCCCTGCAGGGGATCAAGGCCTTAGAGAAGAAATGTCATTTTCTGGTTGCGTGTCCCAGTCGCATTATATGCATTTTTTTGCATTTGCTTTCTTTTGAGTCCCTCCTCCCCCCGTAAATTGTAACACAATATGCCAATAATGCAATGAATTGGGTTCAGTGACAGACACATTACTGGTTTTATTAGCATTAAAATATCTGCTTATTTGTGGGGAAAAAGAAAATGAACTATAAATAATTGCTAAATGGCCTTCCCTGGTTAATGTCAGAAGATTGATTAAAAAAAAATTTACAGTATATACAGAATGTATTAAAATATTCCTTTGCAGCAAATTAATTGTTAAATTTATTAATGTGCCCCAGACTTCCCAGTTCACAAGTCTCAAGACTTCCCAAAATAGCACAATCGATCATCCAGTGCTGTTGTATGTTGAGTCAGAATAAAGCAATATTTTAACCTCTGTCAAGTAAATTTGGAAAAAGAAATGCTGAAGGTGTATGTCATTATTTTTGTTAAGGTAGTAAAAAAAATTACTATTCACAGTCTTCATTCGGCAAGTCTTATTTTGAGTTTCTTTTGCAGTTTTGGTTTTGTTTTTTTCTTAAGATAAAGTTGATGAAATTGTCTTGTTTACAGAACTTTCTATGGCTGTAATTTTGCTGTGTGTTTTCAATAAAAATAGATTTGAGGGCAATCTATGCTTTATGGCCCAGGATGGAGCATGCCTTGTTCAGACTCCCTTCTTCAGAGCTTTCGTTGTAGCAGTAAGGTGGGATCACCGTGAGGAGTGGTCTCACCCTGTTGTGTTTTGCAATATATTGTGGCTGGGCACAATCTCCCTGAGCATGAGCTGAGCTGGTGGATACGGCCCCAAGCCCACACCAAATAAACCTTCTGAAAGACAAGGTGTATTAGGTGGGGCTCAGCTTTGTAACCCTACAGTCGTGTGACTTTTCTGTCAACACCGTTCCCATCCCACCAGCTCAGGACATGAGCAAAGTGAGCTTGCTTCTGCCCATAAGCCCTGTGACCATAATTGTAATATGAAAAACTAGCTACTATATAAAGCTCTGATTCAATAATTTGTGAAGTGTGATCACAATTAATTGTTTGCCATTAATTTAATCAAGAGGCAGTCTCTCTGCAATAAAGTGCAGAATCCTGCCCAAAGAGATGTTTCAAAATTAAATATTTTCAATCCAGATGTAAGGCCTTCTTGCCCCCAAATCCTACCGAACTCTGCAAATTCAGCTGGCAATATATTGGAAACACACAGCAAGATTTCTGTTGAAGAAAGAACCGTATCATAAGCAATGCCTTTATGGAGAGAATGTGTTCACTCAGCACCCCCGAAAGACCCAGAAAGAGGGGACGAGCAATGTATTTAAGAGAATGAAATGTTGAATGACAGATAAAGATCTGAAATGGTGAGGATATCTTCAGTTCATGTTAGAGATGCGATCTTGTACTCAGCAAAGGATGTGTGACTGTTATATGTTAACTGTTCTATTCAGTTTTCAGCATGTTTGAATAGAGAGACGTTAATATTAACCATATGACAGACTAGTGTATTATTTGTTAAGAGTATCGCTTCAGATCCTATTGAAACTGTCATTGTTTGCAGAGGAAAAGAAAAAGGTTTGAAAACATCAAACTAGGTAGCCTTAATGTCGTTTGTGTGTTTCGCTAATCCAACTATTTTCCTCCGTGGAACTTCCTATTTTACAGTGAATGGGACAACATTTTCTCTGAGGTCTGGTAATTATGTAGAGGACGCAAAACAAAGTTGTACTGAAACAGCCAAAATGGTAGGCCAAGTTTTGCTTTACTTCTGACCCCTATGGTCCCATTGAACTAAGTGGATCGGAAGGGAATGCCATTCAGTGTAAAATGCAATTCATTCCTAAAATTACTTCTGTTACCAGCCTTGGAAACAGACTGTAATTCCCCTAAAAGAAGCTCTGAACTCAGTCGTTTACCTGTAACGTAATTAAAAATTATATCTGACCTATGAAGTTCCAAGTGTAGTCTGGTGGGAAAATTCACATACACAGCATTACACTCACGTAAACTGGGAGAATAGCTAATTAAACAAATTGAACTTTCTCTGAACTGAACAGAGAAAGCTCTTCAGCATAATACTGTGGAGCAAAGTTATGAGAGTTGTATATCCTGATTTTTTTTTCTTTGTAGAATTTCCTCAAAACAAACCAAAATAACCCTAAAAAAAAAAAAAAAAAGAGTCGAATGATCCCAGCATTTGAAATAGGAAATGTAGGTGAGTATGGGCACATTTCATAGCATTAACCACTGTAAACTTTTCAGTACAACCATGACCCAAAGCCTAAACCTTCTAATCCTTACAGGATCATGTTTAGATCGACAAGCACATCTGTGGAAAAAGAGCTCTTCAGAATGCTTCTGGTATCTAGTGCCCTAGCCACGCTCTCAGCTGATGTAATCAATGCAGTAATGACAATTTCTATTAATAGAGGATCACATCCCAAATCTCTTTTACTCGATGTCGAAAGTAGTGTCACAAAGCTTAGTAGCTTACACTGATTTATGGAGCCACCTTCATTTTGCTTATGAAAATCATATTCATATCAGTTTATCTGTTGAAAATGCCAAAAAGTAAAACTACCTGACTTTATTAATGACCACGTTGGTAGTATTTGAGAAAAGGAAAAGGAGAAGAAAATCCCAGATTTGTAATGCTTGTACTCTCCCTTGGAACAAAGGTAATTATGTTTTGATTCTTTATTATTACAGCACGATTTTCAATGTCGGCTGTGGAGGCAGCAATCACATGACACCAACAGGCTACACTGACCATTCCTTTCTTGAAAAGATTTAGCAGTCTCCTCTTTGGTCAACAGTCCTGTAAACAAGGAGTGATTTCCTAGTACCACAAGGCTATTCTTGTGAAACTTTTCCCAGATAAATAATAAAATAAAGCAAGACAACCTATATTATTTTTTTTATGTGGAATTATAATATTTTATAGCTCTAATGGAAAGGGGTTTATTGATGGCTGAAGAATGTAAATAAAGTATAGGATATAACATATGTAAGTGGCATGGAAATCCTGTATTTGTACTGTAGCTTTTAGCAATATATTCTCTAACACCATTAGAAGGAGACCTACATGCAATTTATATTTCTTTTTTTCCTTAACAGTGACCGTGGTCTGTACCACATCACTATAGTGACTGGGAAGTGATTGCTCTTGTACTTATTCCTTGCTCTTGCATTGCAAGATCTGCTTCTGTGCTGCCCCATGCCCACTCTGGTTTTACTGAAATCACTGAATTTGTGATGGCTTAGCATCATGTTCAATTTTACCTTGCCCTCAGAACCAAGAGTACAATTTACAGCCTCATGTTTGGGACACTGGGGATATCCACTGAGTAAATTTAAGGCCTAAAACGTTCAAAATTTTATACACTTACATTTATCTGCTTTGGGTAGACCTGATGGGAAATCTTGCCCTTGAAGAAGGATTTATGCAGCCTGTGCTGCAAGGCATTTTCTTGCCGTTCCTTCATACCTGCCGGTATCAATGTTTCCAGTCTCTGAGTCAGATGCTTTCTTTGGGTTCTCCTGACCAGCACTGGGAACTACTGTGAGATTTCAGACCAGAAGCCTCTGACTTCTTTTAGAGTACCAAAGACCAGAATTCAACTGAAGTGTCCTGAGGTAAATATATATTCAAATGCAATTTTCTGCTAAGTGTAAATTTCTGAAATTTTATACTAAAATTTCTCCAAAGGTTAAGACCTCTAACATCCATTTGATTAAATTATGTAATATAAATATAAATAATGCCAAAGTTCATAAAATTAAGAGTTATATTGCAAATGTTATTGTTTTAATGTACACCTTGCTTTGAAGGACTATGGAATGAGAGCTCTCAGTTGTGTAAATATTTGGAAACTAAAAACATAATAATACAAGAATTGAAAAAAATACAAAGAATAATTAATATTCTAAAATAAGAAGATAGTTCCTTGCTTTGTCTGAAATAAACAGTAGTAGCTGAAGGTTATCAAGCTGCATCAGGGAAACGAAGGAAGACTGAGTGAGGCCATTTTATAAATCATGCCAGTCATATGTCTGAGACCTTTTTTTAAGGAATTCAGGCTTAGTGTTTCCCTCGCTGGACAATACATTAAGACAATGTTTCTTTTATAATGTAAAGCTTACTCCTATACCAAGCAGAGGCAAATGTCACATACTTAAGCACAAGCAGGACAGAAAGGCAGTATAGATTTCACTTTGGCTTTCTGAGTCAAGTTAAACTCATTCACTTAAGATTATCTCTGATCTTTTCCAGGAAAGAGTAAATGAGTATCCAAAAAAAAGAAAAGAGGTATGACTACTCCATGACTATTTTCCAAAAACCTACCAATTGATACTAAGATTGGAGCTATCTGCTAAACTTGAATGTCCTAGAAAGAGCTGAGATTTTGACTGTTCTTGATGGGGGAAAAGCAGCTAATAGAAGCATTACAACCCCCACCAGCCAGCACCATGCACACTGTGAACTTCTAGAGAAGAGTGTAGGGAGCTTCTCCTGGTTCTCACAGAGGGTAGGGAGCTTCTGGTACATCTATTTCCCGGGGTGAGGAGGGATGGATTTTGAGTTGGGTCAGGTCACGTCAACTGAGAAACTTGCCTTACTTTTATTTCTTTCTCACATTTCTCTTGTCAGTGAGAGTGGTCATCAGCAGTAGTTTGTTTTTTAAGTTAGTGATTTCCAAATTCTGGGATGGTGTAAAGTGTTGAATTTTGGAAGCAGAGACCTAAAAAAAGTAATCAATTTCTTCTGGAGCATGGGTAAGATCTGTGTTTCATGTTTCTCTCCTGATCTAGTTGAAGATGTCCCTGCTCATTGCAGGGGGGTTGGACTAGATGGCCTTTAAAGGTCCCTTCCAACCAAAACCTTTCTAACCATTCTCTGAAAAGCATGTTCAAGTTAGTTCTTTTTTGTATCAAATTGCCCATAAAATGCTGTAGATTTCTGTGCATATCAATGGCAACATTGGGTTTTACATGGAAAGTTAAATAAAACTAATATATTTGCAAAGAAAAAAATGGACTATGTAAAATTTCCAGGTCAGACTCTGGTGTTGTGCAAGTGGCAGCTGTTTCACTTGAAAGCACAGCTAATGTGAAGGGAACGAGGCTCCCAGAGGAAGATATTTATGGTGGCTCAGCAGTTGAGGTGACTGAAATAAACCCAGATTTCCACCTCCACGAGGCTAACCTGTGCTCCTTTCTAAAGCTGGCCCGCCCCGAGCGCCAGAGGTGTCTGCAGCTCCTCCATCGAAGCCGTACCAAAAGGCAGGTGTCAGCACTGACTTCCATGATGTCTCATTAAATCGAAGTGAAATAATATGAACTAAAAAAAGATGGGACGGATTCACAGTTGCTGTCAGGTTATAAAGAGTGCCATCAGCAGTGCTGATTTACAGTGTGTGAGGCCGTGGCTCATGGTTTGACCTGACCCCTTAGTTCCCACTGCCAGAGCTGGAGCAATCTGAGCAGAAATTTCTGCCCGTCAGGGTAGCTTCAGAACAGCATTAAAGCAGTTTGATTCCAACTAACCTCATTTGTCATACTTCATTGCATATTCTCCTTGATTATTGCAGAGCTGAAGCTGCTTCCAAAGTCTTCTTAAAGCTGTCATCGCTGATCTGTCTTTGCCAGGGTAACTGGTTTTGATCACTCAGCTCCAGTTCTGAGAGTGATGTAAGGTCCTCCAACGCTACAGGTCAGAGCTGGGTCTTGCAGTCCAAACTCAAGTATATGTACAAGCAAAACTCTCCCTGCTTGTTCTGCAGCAATTTTATGCGTTCACATCTAAGCATGGATCAGCTGCCAGGCTGATTTTTCACGTTATTAGTTTTATTTAACAAAGTTATCTTTAAGATTTAATTCTCTATGCTGCTGCTCTGTGTATTGTGTAGAAAAGCAGTGAAGGCAAATTTGGCCTGTCTGCATCTTCATCTCAGCTACCAATGGCAGGGTTTCTTCCAAGGCAGCTCAGGAGATGAAGTCTTTAAAATTCTGACCTCAGAGTAGGAACTGACACCCTGGCAGGGGAGAGTTACTCCGAGCAGGTTTTGTCCATGTGTGTGCTTATCTAGTCTGTCTTTCTTCCTGAGAAACCTTTTTTCTTCCAAGAGCCAGCGTACGTAAAAACACTTAAAACATTAAGCAAAGCTAAGGCAAGAGATGTTCTCTGCCTTCTCTGTAGTGTGGACAGGGGTGTAAGTAAGGGCTAATTACCAAAAACCTTTCCAGCTAGTTCCACTAGCATTTGCACAGATCAGTAATGCTAAAATGACTCTGTATGGTTTGGTCACATTAATTTGCAGGCTGTGGTGTATGTAAACTCGTAGCCTGTTTGAAATTTCAGCGGTTTATAGTGTCTCAGGATGGAATTTCAGGGTTCTCAGGACAGCATTTACCACTTTCCTTAACCTCCATCTCAGTTTCATTGGACTAATGGACATTTCTATGACAAAGATGGCAGTGCCACCCCACTGCTGGAGATGCGGGTGTCACAGCAAGCCCCACATGGCTTTCTGGCAAGCAGGGCAAACCAGTCCTTCCTTCAACCTTGCAGGCAGCACTCTGGGCTATGAGGGATCATCCTGCAGGCTTAGCCCTTTCATCAGGCAAGGAATATGGTTTCCCAGTAAGGGAGGCCTCTTATGCTAAAAATAAGAAACTCTCCCAAGAGTGAAATGAAAGAGTGACTTGGAAAAAAACTTAGAAATCACAATCCTTTAAAACAAGGCTCCTCTATAACCCCGTATAGATGGCAAGAAAGTTGTTATTTTCATTTCAATTTCTCTGGTAAATAGTAGAGTAGTTTTGCATTTGCATTAGTTTTTTCTAGATGGGTTCAGAGAATAAAGAGAACACATCACTGTGCGAACGCCTGTGCTCTAGGAAGGCACTACAGCTGATGGGCAACTCTCCATCCTTGTGGGTAGGATCCGGGTGGCAGCGCTTTGCCTGGCTCCCTCAGTCAGTGAGAGAACGCCAGGCAGTGCCCTGCACCCCTCAATCACTGGCTGCTGAGGTTACCAGGAGCAAATCCCTGTACTGAAAGCGCTTAAAAATGGAACAAAGGGGATGAAAATGTGGTTTGTTCACTGTGACTATCCAGCTGGGATAGTTGGAATAACTGCAAGGGAAGAATTGCCTTTGCAAACCATGTGCCTGATTAATTGGTTAAATAGTTTTCCAGACCTTACTGTTTAATCAAGGACATTAAGATGTCCAGAAATAAAAGTGGGATGATTGGCTCCCCGAACTAGTCTTAACAGTCAGAAATCTTATGTTTCAGACTTTTTGCTGAGCACTTATCAAGTAAAATCAATCAGGCTTCATTTAAATAGATGAACTTTTATTGTAGTTATACTTGATTACATGATTTCGTTTATTGATCACTAGATCTTTTCCATATTACATAAAATTAGTTTTACTTTAAAACTGATCTGTAGGTGTGCATGAAACAGCACCGAATGTGGACATGAAGTCTGAGTGTTCTCAATGCATAGGGCGAGTCTTGTGAAACCTTCTTTTTAGCAGCTGAAAGTCTTGAACCATTCACTGAAATAAGACAACTATTTGATTTCAAGAAAATTGATTCTGTTGTCAGTGAAATCACTGATAAACACTTGAGATGGATTTAGGGCTTCTGAACAATATATATATGTGTAAAGCTACATACACAAACTTTTTTTAGAACACAAAAAAGAATGCTCCAACTTAAAGTTTATTCATCTAAATAGCTGGAGAGAATATCCACTTAACCACATAGCCTAAACACATTGAAGAAGGGGGTAGAAGGTGTTTATTTTTAACTGTGTTTATTTTTTCACCAGTAAAAACAGAAATAAAACCAGAAGAAAAATAATCATAGTGCCTATGACAAAGATTGTGTTTCCAGGAGTGTGCAATGTGTACCACAGTTATTTAACTGCAAATGGAAGCCGCTTTTAGACTGAGTGTGGTTGAAAGGAAATAACCTTAGAAAAACTGTCACACAGCATCCCAGGAAATGTTTTGGTTCAGTATGTTTGGCCTCCGTTCTTGTGGAGCTGTACATTCCTGTCCATGGTTTTAAAGGATAAAAAAAGAACTGATTTCAGAATCAATCTGTATTTTGACTCGTTTTTATACTCCCAGCACCCAGGTTGGTTTACCATATGTGTAAGCAAAGTGAACAGTATCATTTTTCTACTTAGTGTCACAAATGAGTTTTACTGTGTTATTGAATTCAGACCTTCTTTCCTGCTGAAGCGGTGTGCTCCTGCTGTCGCCAGCCACCTCTCTCAGACCTTTCATTTGTCAGCCAAGCTGCAAAGAGGGTCGAGACTCATCCATCTGAAGACAAAAGATTTCTTCATTCAGCCTCGCTGGAGGGAGGATCGGCTGGGGTTAGCTGGAGTTTGAGACAACAAGGCTAAGGGGTCTCTGGCATCTTGGCACACGCAGAGGCACCTGCTTGGAAAGCCCAAGTCTTCTGCTGCTGAAGTCAGTCCCTCCAGTCTTGCCTGCAAGCCTCTCAGTTTTAGGCTAAATGAAACAGGTAGAAAGCCTGAAGTGACAAAATTAGCACGGAGGATCTACCAAGAAGAGAGGCAGAGGCGGCAATATCTTTAATTCTGGAGTCCCAGCAAAAGGAAGCACAAGTTTTTTGCAAAATTACTTCCCACCTGAACACAGTGAAACAGGTCTAGGTGTCCCAGCAGCGGCTGTGGGGACGGGGCAAAATCTCAGTGTCACCCATCCGCATCCAGTCCAGTGCACAGCGCTGGGGTGGTGGCACCTCCCAAGGCTCCCCAGCTGGGGCAGGCCCAGGGGACATGGTGCCCACCCCTCCTCGCAGCCCCCAGTGCCTTGTGTAGAGAGAATCATAGAATTGTCTAGGTTGGAAAGGACCTTTAAGAGGATCAAGTCCAACCATTAATGTAGCACTGCCAAAACCACCACTAAACCACGTCCCTAAGCTATCTTTAAACACCTCCAGGGATGGTGACTCAACCACTTCCCTAGGCAGCCTGCTCCAATGCTTGATAAACCTTTTGGTGAACAAATTTTTCCTAATCTCCATCCTAAATCTCCCCTGGCACAACTTGAGACCATTTCCTCTTGTCTTTACCATTCCCCCTGTGCCCACGGTCGTGTTTTCATGCACGTCCCCAGCAGTTTGTGTTGAACTGCTCCACGCCACATTTATTCATCATCCAAACCCCAAAGAGACTTTCTGCTCAAGTGCCTCCAAAACCGCCTCTCTAGCTGATGTCAGGTAGCCCTGGGTGAAGCCTCGAGTCTCTGCAGCTTCCTGCCACCGCCAGCTCCGCTCACAGTGCACTGGGCACCCTAAATCTCAGCCCAGAACCAGAAAGGCAAGAATGGTGCAGGGCTGGGAGGTCAGCGAGTGCTCCACAGCTCTGCTCAGCCTGGGTCGGGCTCTCCCAGCTCTCCCCACATCGCTCCTGGCCCTGCAGCACCCCACTTTCCTGGCTAACACTTCGGCTTTTTCTTCTTTTTTTTTTTTTTTTTTCATGTAGCTCAGAATAGCTGTCTGAGTCTGTCACTTGGCTTCTGCTAATGCATGTTTTTTGCTTGAAATCTGCCTTACTTTAGCGGTGTTAGTCCAAGTGCTTTTGAACACACCGACGTTACAAAATAGCAGAAATACGTTTTACATTCAAAGCTGCTCTTCCAGGCACCTTATCCCCTGGGCACAGGCTCGGATGAGTTTGATGCTGAAACCCATTGGTCTAATAAGAAGGTTTTTCCTTTTGCCCAGGGCTAAGGACAGGTTTGGGTGGGAGTATAACGCTGCTGCAGGTAAGGCTCCTACCCACATGCAACCCACACACCTGTCTTGGATGAAGCTGTTCACCCGGTTTGCTGTCACAGCTGAAATCACTGAGGACACCCTTTACCTCCCCACCAGTGGCCACAAGTCCAGGTCTTTTCCCCTTGTGTGCCTGTACCAGAAGGGTCTTGTCCTGCTCAGAGGAGGCAGCTCTGGAGGTATGGCTCCTGCAGGAGGTTTGTTTCCTAAATGTGCCGTTTCTGAGAAAACATTTGTGTTAGGAAATGTTGTTGTTATTATTTTGTTGTTTTTATTTTTCTTTTCACTGGATATTTTCTGTAGTTGTTATTTTATCTGCTCTATAGCATAGTAACTGAGTTTATTAGACTGAGTTATAGCTCTTCAGAGCTATAGATGATTATTTTGAAAATGTACCTGCTCGTAAAGAGAGTAAGGGTAAATGGCAAGTTTCTTGTCTGTTGCTTTCCAGAACAGAAAAATTTGAAGCTTATTTAGAGGGTGGTTTATGCCATAATAGGCACTGCATACTGTCCAACCATCCAATCAAGCAGCCTATGTGCTGAGGAACTATGCTAACTTTCAAGAGTGCAGCTTAAATGTAAGAAATAAGAATGTAATGAGAGTGGCTCATAAAATTCCCATTAAGAGTCGTGTTTGATACTTGCTTAAAATTTCATGTGCTTATGGAATGTCATTTGCCACTATTAAAGACACATTAATTATGGCTGCTTTCTGAAGCAAAGCTATAGCGTGTATTATACAGCTTCAGAAATTTCCTGTGACAATCTGTATTCTAATAATTCAAACCACTTTGCTTAGGCAGTCATCTGCAGAACAAAAACTTTCCTCAAACCATTTAAATACTTTAATTCATACTCTGCACAGATCCATAGCAAGCTGTTCAAAATTCTAACAAGTACCTCTTAAACTATGTTTAAGTTATGTCTACTGCTAATGGCAAACACTGCAGTTACTTGCTAGCAAAATGCTCATAGGGATATCACCGGTATTATGCAAAATAAGAATATGTCTTATTGTAAAGAATACTTTTTGCTAGGACTCAGTGAGTATATGCACATGCAGATCACAGTGAAGTGCTCAGTTGCTTGCAAAATGTCTCCAGCACTGCTGAAGAAGCAAAGACGACCAGGAGGCTGTTTCGTTTCAGTAGCAGCACTGCTCTATAAAATGAAGGGTTTGTTACCAATTTTAGTACTAAATAAAATACTGTATTTATGTCTATGGTTTCTGGATGCTTTCTCACCTGAATTGTAGAAGAGCTTGTCTCTCTTGTTCTCCCTCAGTACAGTGAGATATGAAATCATAGGTGAGCAGGCAGCAAAAAAGCAACCGCTCACAAAATTCTGGTTTTACTTTTTTCTGTTGGGTTTGTAGCTGGGGTTTTTTTGTTTCAATTATGTTATTCGTAAGCGCTGTTACAATAGGATTTAGCCAGGTACAAAGATGCTGACTTCTTGGGAAGCTCTGGCTGTTTGCAGCAGAGCAACTGGAGAAAGCTAAGGCCTGGGAAAAGGGTGAATCTCACCTGGGCTCGAGAGATTTTGGGAAAGCTGTGTGCCAAGTATTAATAACAGTGTAGAACAAATTCTCTGTGAACCTCCTCCATATTCAGATGAGTATCAGCCAGCCAGATCCAGGTCAGTAAAGGGGAGCTATTGTGCAAAACTGGGTGGGGGAATCTACTCTGAAAATAGGGCTCCTGTTTTTACTTCTTGGCAGTTATCTACCAGAAAAAGAGGTGGTTCCAAACACAAACTTTTGCTCAGCATAATCACATGAGAGCAAAACCAGAGAGGG
>JAOXJM010000002.1:11186388-11203785 GCA_026413425.1 Tringa solitaria | reverse complement strand
AAGTAAAACCTGTGATGTTTGATGCCTGGGTATTCTTCACCCACACCTGTACCTCCTAACTCATCAGTGTGATAAATGGCTTGAACTAGGTGTGGTGGATGAAGCAGATTAATCCATTGACTAATCTGCTGGTGATGTTTTCCAGGAGAGGTGATTTCTTTTTAAGGAATCAAAGTGGCTAGAAGAAAAAAACACTACTATTGCTAGAAAAAGGTTACTCAGTTTGAGAGATTTGTTTGTCTCTTTCCTCTACTTTTTCTCCTGAAGTTAGGCCAGAGAAAGTTACAGGGATTTAATTTTAGGGGCTAACTTGGGGAAAACAAAATTTTTAAGAAGTTTTCTGTAGCCTGGAATGGTAGATAATGGTTGGTATTGATTCTATAGTCAGATAGGGTACTGCATGCATATGTATGCCTGTCTCACTTCACTCAACATCTCTCATTTATAACGGTTTCTTCCCACAATTTCTCTATTCATAAAATTTTTCAATGCTGTGGACTTGTGGTGGTAATAGCTTATGCAAATCCCTACAGCTGCTGTGTGTCCCCCACTTGCTTTTTGGTATCTCCAGTTGTCCTTCTTGGGGTTTCTCATGTGGTATCTCATGCTCTAGTTCTTTTTCTGTGTCATGCTTGCTAGTTTGCTCCTATTTTTCTAAAAATACTGCTGCTATTCTAGGTTGTGATTTATATCAGGGATAACAGACTTGACAGCTATTCAGGACTTTCTTTTAAAAAAAAAAGTGATTCTGTTTTTGCCCAAGTTGTTGGGAAATCTGGAGGGCCTGAGGCTGGTCCTGATAATCAGAAAGCTGCAATGGGTGAAGATGTTTATGCAGGGGCAGGAAAAGCTTCCTGGGGCTTTTCTGGGAGATGCTGGGGTGTGGGGACTCACCTGCTGAGACCACTTGGGAAATCACTGCTGAGCTAATGCTATCCCAAGAGTTAACGTTGTAGCAGTAATTTGGCAGGGAAGAATTTCGTGGTGAACTAAAGATTATGGACATCTGTTGTCCCCTCTGCAACCAGCAGTGTATGGGACACATGAAGCCAATGTAGTTCCCAACAGGTGAATGTGGTGGGTGGGAACAGATGGATGTGATGGATGTCTGCAACTAGCAGAAGAATTGGGAGAAAGGAAGATCTTGCATTTCCCTTTGAGCTGTGCTTGATCTGTGAGCTTTCCAGAGCACTGCAGGGATCAGGTGCTTTTTGGTTGCTACTCTTTGTTAACAGTCTATTTTACCAGTGGATGTAATAGCTTCTCAACCCAACCTCTATAGGGTGTGCCTTGCTCTGGGAGCTTTCTCAGTTTGAACTGAGCAGTGTTTATAGAATTTTATTGGTGATAACTTTTGCTGTAAATGTAGATCAGCAAGATATAGAGATGTAATTTTTGATTTCAGATGACATGAATCTTTTATTCCTATCTAGTTAATTGAGCCAATACAGATTAAATTCTCTAACATAGAGCTCTTCCTCTCTATGAATTAATTAATCTTTCCTAGAAGGCTATCACTAATTATATTACTGTACTGGGCTATTAATTCCTTCCCTCAAGAAGTTACTATTTTTATATGGCTACATTGGTCTGAAGTAATTAAAACTTCAGAATTACTTGAAGTCCTTTGGTTTAGCACTCTTCTACTGAAATTTACTGCTTCTATTAAAGTCTTGCAAATACTGGGAAAGAATAACAGGGAACAGAGGGAATTTCAATGAGTACTATCAGAGCATTAGCTGAAGATACCCTAACGGACTAGTACTCCTCTTTTCCCCTCTGCATAATCACACTGGGATAATTACATGCCTGTCTGAGTAAAGGAATAGGGTGTTCACTATTACTATGTGTTAGATGTCTTTTAGATGCTAGGAATCATAAGCCATTTATTTTATCTGGTTGATAATGGAAAAACAAAGATGACTTCCTGCATGTTTGGAGTCTGTGAGACTGCCCAGAGTCCAGAATTCACAATGCCAAAGGCTGAATTTCTCTTGTTTGTATTATTAGAATTGTAAAATACTGAGTTGCTGTTGTGTGCAAGAAGAGGTGTTAGTGAAGTGCTTGTCAATTGTCTGATACCTTCTTTCTTAGGTGGGCAAAGCCTACCTCATCCCATATATGAGAAGGCAAATGGGAAGAACTGAAATTGGGTCTATCACCTGAGAGGAAAATTTCTCACCCGAGTTTCATGAAAGGTATGTCATGAAGCCAAAGAGGAGTGAATTTCATGATTTATGAATTAAATATCACTTTAATCAAGAAGATGTCTTAAGTAGCCAGTTTAATCATTGTCATCAACTTCATCAGGGTGATTGAAACCATCATTACTTTAGCAACTGATTAACAAGGGGTGGATGTGGTCTTTTCACTAATGCTGTAGCTGCTCATTAGAAAGGTGTCAGAGGTCTCTGACAGTATCTCTGCCCTGGTGCTTTTGCTGTATTTTGCTAGAGAGTGTGTGGATTTTTCCTTAGATTAAATTTCTTTCAGTGTAATTCAAATTAATTACTATTTTGTGTTATAAATACCTGAGTATTTATGCATAAAGCTTGTTGATGAAAGTGTAGAAGTCTGATAACTTCTTAGGCCTTATATCTGGGGCCAAACAAATCAGTAACCACTTAAACATGTTGAAAAAGGGGCAGGATTGGAGTTTCTGGAGGAAAACAAACAAAAAAAATTGCATCTAAACAAAGCAAAATCCCAAAGCAGTTTATGCGGGAGTGGACAGGTGGCTGATCTGTGGTCTGACAAACAATCTTGGGCAAGACAAACAAAATGATAGTCAGTTTGAAAGCTAAGGAATGAGGTTCTCATCTGGAATAAGAAGATAAACTGATTAGAAACATGATTTATGTGTAGGACAACCCTGCGGTATTTGGGCCAGACAAAAAAATAAGAATTTTTCTGTTAAGTAATTCAGAATAAGCTATGTAAGATATAAGCAGCAGGAAAGCTTTAAGAAGGTTTCAGGAGCATAAGAATGAGTTTGAGAAGAAAGTAAAATAAGTGTAAACTATACATCAAGTTACTTATAGAGGTGATGAATCCATCCATCCAGAGACCTTGGGGAGTGTGGCCTTCTGTCAAACTGCAGATAAATTATGCCTGATTAGGAAGGCAGCTCTCTTGCTCTGGTGTTCAGATGTTATTTTTTTCTAAAATAACCAAAATCAGACTTTTCCTTTTATTTAACTTTACAGGGCTAACAAAGATTTGGGAAGCTGACTGAAGACACAGGTACTAGCACTAGGTAATCTTGAAAGAATTTATCTCAAATTAGTCAGCTAACCCAGATTTTGGGTTGGATTCTTGATAGGGTTTAGCAGTTAGTCTGACAAAATTATAACAAAGCGTGAACAAAAACTCTCCTCAAATATTTCCTAGCACAATATTTCTAAGCAGCTCTCAGCTGAATGTGGGAGAGACTTGATGACTTTGTAATCCAAGCATGGTGATTTCTGGCATAAACTAATGATACACCTCATCTGTATTCGGATGGAGATTGGGGAAAGGAAGCCAAGGATGGTTTTGTCGTTTTGTAGTAACCACCAAGCGAAAGGCAATTATTCCCAGCAGCAGTCCTCCTGAAGAAGCAGCAAATACAAGTAATGAGGATGGCCCTTAGCAATGTGCAAAAAGGTGTGGAGGGACATAGAATTTTAATTTTGTTTCAGAATGTATGGGGGAAAATAAGAGTTTAAAATTGAAGAAAACCTTTTAACTATTTTTACGGTTTACAAACTGAGCTTAATGATAGGCTGGACTGAAGAGGAAGTGACATGGAAAGGAGAATTTAATGAATGTGGGGAAAGCAAGGATAAAGGACTTACAAAGGCTCTTGGACAGGGGAACAGGAAAGTCCTCTACTTTATTTCTTGTATTGAAAATCATGTTCTTGTCATCTTGAAATATGTGGGAAACCACCTGAGACTAAGTGCCATGTAGTGATTTAACAGCCATAATCTTCTCCCGTTTAGGGAAAGCACTTCTGTCAATCTTCTTTAGCTTTTTATAATAGGTGTTTTCCCAGTTGTGATGGTTTCTTTCCAGTACCAAATCTTCCAGGGCTCTTCTGGCTCTGCGAATGGTGGGGTGCCATATGTATTGGCTGCTGAGGTCTTGAGTACCTGTTATTAGTTGTGTATTTCTCAGTGTATTGGATTGTCCAGATCCACACGAGTGGCTTCCTAGCTGTTAAAATATTTTGTGGGACTGAGTAGAGCTCCTCCAAACCTAAGCAGTATTCCCTGCTGTCATAGCATCGTTTTGGTTGGAGTAACTTTTAAGATCAAGTCCAACCATCAACCTAACACTACCAAGTTACTACTAAACCATGTCCTTCAGCACTGCATCTGCACGTCTTTTAAATATCTCCAGGGATGGTAACTGAACCACTTGCCTGGGTAGCCTGTTCCAATGCTTGAAAAACCTTTCAGTGAGGAAATTTTTCCTAATATCAAACCTAAACCTCCCCTGGCACAACTTGAGGCCATTTCCTCTTGTTCTATTGCCTGTCACTTGGGAGAAGAGCACATGGAGATGATATTTTTGAGCCTGAAGCTGACAGGAGATTTCATCAGGCTTCCTGCGCTGGCACAGGTATCCCTCTTTGGTGCATAGAGTTGTGCTCTCACTCCACCTCTCTGCATGCTGTAACCTGGTCCTAGCCTGACCCTGCTCTTGGAGCAGCTGGTGCTGTTGCAGCAGAGCTGTGCTTGAATCATGCTTGTGCAAATCAGGTTTGTTATTGCTCACATGTAGGAGAGCTTGAACCAAATTTTCTTTTTATTCCTTGGGCTGATAATCTTTAGCATCAAAGGAGTGCTCCTGCTGTGGCTGCTGTTCCAAAACACATACTGAAATTTTATTTCTATTACACTCTATTAGTGACAGTCTGTCTTTCTCTTGCTTACCCTGGTTTCCCACCCTGCAGGTGGGCTTTCACAGGCACGTGCGCCCCCTTTCCACTGGGGTGTTCCTCTACGTGTTGCCTACAGAGAGCATGTGGTACAATTAACAGACTTTTTATGGTAGTACCATTGTTTTGAGAGACTGTTTTGGAATATCTGTGTGCTTGGCAATTGAAGAAGAAGCACCTGTGACTTTCTGGAGAGGAGAAATATGTTGCAGACAGACTGACTATGCTGGGAGCAGCAGCCAGGCTTGGCAAACCCCATGGCTTGGCTGGCTACGTTGTGGCCATGGCTGCCTCAGTATCCTAAAATGAGGAGTCCAGGTTCTGTTCCCATGCAGGAGGACAATCAAACCTTCTAAACATAGCAAATAGCATTGGCAGCAGACTGCAGGAGTGCCGAAAGCAGCAATGAAATAAATCTGATGACTCCTGGTGGCTTGTCAGCAGTAAATAATCTTGCATGTGAGTTGACAGCAGATCCCAGCTCTGGCAAAACCCATGACATCAGCCACGCTGGTCCTTGTTTGGCCAGAAGCTGGACATGGGGCCTGTCCTAGACCCCTAGATGTCAAAAAGATCCAGTGTCTGCTAAAGCAATGGCAAGGAGGGAGTTTACCACAGGGCAAGGTAGTTCCCAGCTATTAATTCTCTTTCTGTTAGTACTATTGCAGTGCATTCATCAAATTAGTGGTTGTGGGCAACATTGAGCAGGACAAGTACAGAGCAGGTTAGCCATGTATGACCTACAGCTTTCTGAGCGAAAAGAGAGTGTTGTTATGCTGTTGTGTCTGTACTTGAAGAAAGAATTCAATTGTTCTAATGAAAAATACTATTTAACTTATGTGCTTCTGCCTTGTTCATATTCTTCCAACATACTTCCTTCTAGATTTCTTTATTGCTATTATCTGTTTTAGTTGATCTAATTTTGTGGTCAAAATGAGCAGATGGAGAGGGACATGCTATTCCCTAGCATGTTCTAAACGACATCAGCCCAGTGAGTTTAAGCATCAGTGCAAATAGCTGCAGCTAGAATCATAAACAATTGCTGCATCTAACACAAATGATGTGTCTCAGCCTGCTAATGGAATAGGCACATATTAACCTCCCGCCAACATGGCAGAATTTCAGAAAGATGCATATGCTGTCTTGTTGGCTTGCTTAAAGAATAAGAGTATTTACTTTTATAGGTTGTTGTGAAAAGAGATGGGGCCATTTGTAATAGGAGTGTTTTTGTAGAAGATATTAAGATTACTGAAACGTTTGAAAGCAAACCTACTCTTAACTATAATAAAAATAAATTTGGGGGGGGGGGGGGGTAGGAGTTCCAGAGACACATCAACAGCATTATGCTAAATTCTATTAGGGTTGTTTAATTAAGGACTGCAAAGATGCAAAAGGCTAAGAAATTATCTGATTTTGGGCACTTAGCTTCATTCGTACTGAGTGCTGTAAATAGATATGTAAATACCTGTTAAATAAGCCATCTTTTTTTTTAAGGTTAAGGCAAGAAGTCTCTCCAGGAGTTTTGGGAAACAGGGCTGAGAAGGGACATCAAGAAGCTACAGAAACTTTTTCATAGCTTTTGATGGTGCTCATCTAACTTTTCTTCAAAGCTTGTGTAATTTCTCTGGCCAACCTCTTCTGTTTGTTTCACGTTTGAATCCTGTATTGCCTTTGCTGCAAGTGAAGACAATTACTTCATTTGGCTTCTTCATCTTTGACATGCAGAGAAGATTACCATTTCCCACTTTGCCTGTAGCTCTGTGACTATTTGAAGACTGTTACAAATCCCTGAGCCTGAGGTGCCCCTGTCTCCACAGAGGTGGTGTTCTGGAGCCATCATGCCCTCATGACTCCTTTGCACCAAGGAAGACTTCAGCCAATGCCTTCCCCAGTTTTGGCAATGAAGACTTGGTAATTACTGAGTGCAGTGTTTTGCCATTAATTCAGCCTTTGTGTTGCAGTAGTCTCATTTAGCCCATGTTTCCACTGTGTTTTATCAGAGTACCAAATGTTCGGTTTGGGAGGGTTTTTTTGTTTGGTGGTTTGTTTTTGGTTTTTTGGTGTTTTTTACCTACAAGGTCTGCTGTCTTGTCAGGGAAGGAAATCAGACTGGTGTGGTACAGTTGGTGTTTCACAAGCCCGTATTTCTTGTTAGTACCTGCAGACGCTTGCAAAACTTAACCCAAATGAACTAAATAAATGAGTTCAAGTACAGGAATATCTTGATCTTATTCTGTGTTCTCACAAATAATTTCTTCCTTCTGGTATCCTTTAAGAAAATAAACTTACTTGTTAGCCTTCCTCCTTCTTCCCACCCTTACTTCTTTCTCAGGGGCACTGTGCTTGAACTTTTCCAGTATTTACAGACTATATGCGAGCTCTTAAAGGTAATGTTTGACAGTTTAGAGAGAAACTGGCTGAAGCAATATCTTCTAATACAAATTCCATAAAACCCAAGGAAAGTATTTGCAAAGGCAGGAATAGAGAAGGTAATGTCCTCAAACACTGGCAAGTATCAAGTCATGACATGCAGTGGCACAAACAGAAATCCACGGCAGGCAGTAGGGAAATGCTGCTTGCTTTGTGAAAGGTCACGCCTCTATGTGCTAATAAACCATATAGTTTTATTTTATTTACAGAGCAAGGGAAATAAGGCAGTTCTCTTGCACCTAGTATCCTGGCAGGCATGAAGAATCTATTACAAGTCAGCACTAACAGTGCTCTCCCACCTCTTGGCTGTGCTTGGGGGAGCTCATCCTCCCAGGGTGGATGCTTCTGCTGCCTGACTTACACCAAGCTTTGAGGTTCATGTACTCTCTGGTGCAACCACACACAAACTTCAGGTAATATTGTAAGCCACACACAGATTGGTTTTTTTGAAGATGTGATTAAAGTATGGTTTTTGTGGACTTCAAAGAACAGATGCACTAAACCATAGTGATATTTCATGTGTATTTTAAAAGCATATTTCCATGGATACCCAACAAAAGTTATCCCAAATTAATTAATGTACTTAGAATTCAAGTTTTTAATGGCCCCTGTGGGAGTTCCAGTTCAGAAATGCAGTAGTTTTACTTATTTTAATGCGGCTACTGCTCTTTAGCTAGTTCAAGGTGATCAATTTATTAGGCGTTTTAAATCTTTAAATAAAGATTAATGTCTAAACACAAGCCTGAGTAATATCTTCCACAGACTTTTCACAATTGCAGGATGACAAAATGAAGTTCCAAGAAATAAATTTTTTATCTTGGGATATCTAATGTGTACTAACACTAAAAAAGGCATAGTAAATGTGGAAAGAAGGGTTCTTTACACTAGCTTTAGGGAAAACTGGGAATAACAAAAATAAAAAGACTTACACATGCCTTGGTTGTTCTCTAAGCATTCTCATGGCTTACCAGTGACATGTTACATACTGGAGATATTACTACATGTATACTTCCCTATGGAGACGGGAAGGTGGGAAGGAACAACTGTTCATATCATATTCATAGCTAGAATGAACATGAGTTATTGCTGCCTCTGCTTCAGTCAGTAGGAAATCACCGAGTCACGCTGCTAAAGAATAATCTCCCCTGTCCAGTTAATGGTCAAAACAAAGAAAAAGCTGTTGTGTCGACATAAATGTTTCTGAAAGCTTGGACAAACTGTTACTTATCCGAACTGAAATCAGAGTTTCCAGTTTATATTTCAGTAGTTAATAGAGAGCTTGCTGGTGCTAATTAATTGTTTTATCAGAGTTTTACCAATTACCCACCGGTCACTACCCAAAAAACTGAGCCCTACTGCAAGGTCTCAAAAAACGGACTGAATTTTTCAAAACATATGCATATTGTAGTACCAAGGATAGCTTTTTCCATCAGATGTGTTTTTAGCATCCTATTTTGATGTAGTTGGGTTGTTTTATGGGTGCCTACTGACTTCCCCAAAATGTTTCAAATACCCAAAGCCCAATGAAAATGTTACTGTTCCCAAGAAGAAATATTAGACATCATTGCCTTTCCACAAATTATAGACTTTTCATAGGACTGTGAGGAGACAGCACAAGGTGATATATTGCACCTCAGATACGTGTGTACAAGTTACATCTCAGATGCAGGAGAGGTCTTCAGGGAAAGACTGATGAAGTTACTGAAGCTGCTGAAGATCTACAGCTTCAGTTTCTGCAGCTAAAGTTCCTTCTGCCCTCAACACTCCTTTTAGGAAGCTCTCCAGCCAGATGATTGTCTTAATGCCTGCTGGGAAAACTGCACAACAGGATCTCAGAGAACAGGGGAAGTAACATCAGGGGGGTGGGGAAAAGGGACAGGAAATAAAACATAAAGACCATGCACAGAAAAAAATAGCCTCTGTGTATTTCTAAAATAGATTATTTCAGCAGTTTGGCAGGTGACGGTTACTTCTTGTTTTCCTACTAAAAGTGGTAGGAAAGAGTGGTATTAGAGTAGTTGTAATGCTTTAATTTAGCCTTAATTTAATCTTACTGCATTCTATTTCACTTTCAAATTTTTCTGTGTTTGTGAGTGATTTGCAATTCAGACTTACTATTCATGCTCAAGTTGCCATTTATGTATGTACTTTCTGTGGCTGCTAAGAAAAATTTAACTTGGAGATTTCATAGCACTACTTTTAGAAAAGACCTGGAAAAAGTGTGTAGGTTTTTTTTAAAAAATCTTAGATATTGTTCATTGTGTTCAGAACTCAAGCTGAAAAATCAGAAGCATCTATTTTCTTCTTTTGTGATTATAACACTGTCACAATATGTATTTTGGTCAGTGTTTTTCCCTTGGACTGTTAGCTGAAGAAAACAAAAGGAATGGGGAATGGACTAAGAGGTGTGGTCTGTTTTGATTTGCTTTTGTTTGTTTTTTTTTTTATTTAAAAAAGGAAGCGTCCTCCACATATATATTTTTGCTTCCAGTCATTAATCAACCAGTGAAAACACGATGAAATTCAAGCAGAGATTACTTCACTACCATTTGGCTGTTGGGCACCACCTTGCTAAATGTGAGTCTGCCTTTTGTGAGTCCTCATAGTTCTGGAATAAAATTAATTGCATTACCTCTGAGGGGGATAACTAATAGGAAATCAAATGTAGAAGTCAAAAATTAGTGATCATAGGATTAAATACTGGCAGATTTCCATATGACAGCAGACTTGAGATTGAAGGTCTGTTTGTTTATTCAGCTGTGAAGACACAGGCTTATGGTCCTCTTCTTGCCAATGCAATGATAGAAGTTGTGTTTGATCATAGCTTTCCTGTGTTCAGTTGAATAACATGACGGTGTATTCCTGTACCAACTCTTATGTGAAGTTTGTAATCCTTTATGCTTGGAAATACTTGGATATATTTGATGCAACAGACTCTAACTCAGGGTGTTCAGCTATGCCAGGGCAAATACAGCAAAGCACATCTCAGCTGTGGACGATAAGGTGAGTGGGAAACTGGCTGGACCATTGAGCTTAAAGGGGAATGAGCAGTGGAACAAATACTTATAGAAATGGAATTTTGCTGGCCTAAAAATAATGGCATGTTTCACTTCAAGTGGAAGAAAATCACTGTTATCAGAACAAGGCAAAGGACAGATGAACAGTCCTGGATCTAACCAGCCCACAACGGGGTGAATATTTTGCAGGGCAGTTGACTTGACTCTCATGGTGTACATTTGCATTTTATGGATTCTGTAGAAATAAAGGGAAAACATTAATTTAAAAAGGGGAAAGCTCCATTTTATACCTCATCTTGAAGGTCAGTGTTGTCATATAAACATTATGATGACAAAAATGCAGCTTCTGAAACTCACAGATAAACTACGTCCAACTGGGTTGGGGCAAAAAAGGTGATACGAGAATTTTGGGTTCTCCCTGCACAACGCACCTCTGTCAGAGTATGTTTTTGGTGGAGTGACAGCTTATTTCTGTGGCTCACAGGATCATAAACATGTTGTCCATATTGGCCAAAGACAGCTAGCCTTAGTGGCTTCCAAATCTGTGAACAGGATTCAGATACGTGCCTTGCATGACCAGCTCACTCAGCACAACTCATCTTCAATATATAGAATGATGTTTGTTACATTTACTTTAATGGCTTGCTTAAAAAAAATATGTAAGTGTACCGGTGCCTCTCAGGGCTTATATGTTTCTGATTTTCTTTTTTTTTTGGTGCATGTGTATGCCGTGTAGGCAAACTGTGTTGTTTGGTATACGTCAACTAGTTGGAGAGGAAAATCACCTGGGGAAACCTTGTCAGATTCTGGCTAGCGGCCAATTTCAAACATTTTATGACTGCAAATTTGTTGCAGAGAATCAAAGAAATGGTAGGCAGAGCATCCAGAGGCAGAATAAATTAACCTCTGTTAAATTCCATCAAGGGAGCCCATACAGCAAAGGAAAAGAAAAACCAGGAAAGTTTGCCTTTCCTTTGAAGCTTTTCTAGAGCATATCTTTATTGATGGGCAGCCACAACTTCTTTCCAGATGATAACAAATGTACAGACTCAAGGTTTTTAGGGTGGAGAAGATAGAGCTAAACAAAAATAAGCTCAGGGTACCACTTGCACTGACAGTTATCTGTAAATATTCCCCTGAGACATGCATTAAAGCACTGCTCTAGGTGAGTAAAGATACAGCTAGCATTTGAAACTAGAGGACTCTGGGGGGAGTTGGATGATGTTTGTCCTCTAGGTACTTTAATCTGGAGTGACTCTGGCAGTGGGAAATGCAGAATCCTCCCTTGCACAGTCAGCTGGGGGGATTGAACCGCACAATAAAACCGGTCTCCAAATGTTTGCACGGATTTAGAGAGACAGGCACTTAGGTAAAAATATGCAAGAAAAATGAATAGCTTAGTAAAAGCTTCATTTTTGTTCCCCCTGTAGCAAACGTGCTTAGTAATAGGTTCATTTTGACTTCTAAAAGAATTTCTGTCAAATACAATTATCAGGGAAGACTACAACTGTGAAGGTATCAAAGCTATGTTTGCAGAAATCGGGCTTCAGAGCACTTGTAGATGGAAGATGTTTGTCAAGTTTCTTTACATGTCATTTTATGTTTCTTTTCTTTATGAATCTTCCAGCTGTGGTACATGCTGTCTGTTTAAAGGCAAGAATACTCCAGCAGTTTTCTTTTTTAAAAAGTCTCTGGCAGCTGCACTGTACTTATTATTTATTTTGTTTTTTCTCTCTGTCTTGGGTTGAAAAGAAAGGCAGGAAACTGAAACAAAGCACAGAAATGAAGCAGTCTGTCACACTGAAAACGTCCTAAACATAAAAAATAATCTTTATTGACTAGGTAATTCTCTTTGTTACTCTTGCTTTTCATATTTTTAACTGTTCTCACTTAAGACAGTGTTGCCTCAATACAAGGAAATTGTTTGTCTTTATATTGTTAAACTGAAAGAAGCATTAGATTCCCATCAACAGACAATCAGGTTTGAAAGCATGTCAAAAATATTTTGAATGCAGTTAGAGAAGCAAACGCATTTTTTCCAAGTGCCTGAAGATTAATTCATATTCAGGATAAGACCAGGATGATATCAAGAAATGCATATTAATTGCTGCTTTTACTTTTTGCATGACATGTATATTATATGTTGAAGGTATCATTTCTGTTCATGAACCTTTAAGGACTTTGGTGTAATAAGTAGGTCAAATATTGGTACCTACTCTATACATTAATCTATTCTTATCTCTGTGTACCCTATCACAACAATGACTCTTGGCTGATGAACTGAGCATTATTTTAGAGCACAGGGAGAAAAAAAGAGATGAAATGGATTTATTTCCCATTTTTGGACTGCTCAGTAGCCCACAATTCAAACATGCACAGCATAATCTAGTGAGAATTAAATGTCATTGTTTGAATGTAAGAGGCATGATCACTGAATTCAAATTATGAGAAACCCTGAATTGCTTTCAGCTGTCCCTGCAGGTGGTTGCCATTCCTAATGATGAGCCAAGTGCCCAGGTATGTTGGCAGAGTGTTAGCAGAGAAGGTGGATGGTAGGAAATCAGGTGTTGATTAACAGGGGTACTTGGTGTCTTCTGTCTTGGAGTCACAGCCACAGTGTCTCTGTCACTGCTGTCCCAGGGAAAGGGCTGTTCAGATTGCTTCAGAGAAACCATGTCATGTTTGCTTTAAGTGCTGGAATCAGGAGCTTTGAGCTTTTTCTGTTATGTTTTTATGTAAATTTTCCTAGTGGAAATAGCAAATGACACTGCTATTGTATCCTAACCCAGCCCTGCTGTGCTGCTGGGGTGCTATCAGCCCCCTAGGTACTTGTGTAGACAGCAGTGGAATCTAGCCAGAGCTATGAAGGTGCAGAAGAGGGGGATGGACCTCCCCAGCACAGGACGATTCTCCATAACCAAAGCAGAGAGCAGATTTTTCCAGAGGTAACTTCATACTGAATTAACTTAAGACTTGAACAGAACAGCTAAAAACCTGCTGCTCTATTCAATAGTTTATGAATTATATTCTTTGAAAAAAAAATACGTCTAATTTGGTCTCTAAATGCCTGCATGCATCACCTTGCACAGACATCAGATCCTGTTCTCCTCTAGAATTCGAGCGTGATTTGCTGAGGTTCAAAGCTGCGGTGGGATGACTCATTTCTCCACAGGGCAAAACCACCACCAGGTATTTTGTAGTGTCAGTACAGTGATGTAGGTGAAGAGGATACATGACAGAGCAGGAGGCAGGATCTATTGCTCATACTTCAGGATGTAAATCAGTCAAAGATAACTTCAGGTAAGAAAGAAACCTCTTCTCTGTGTATTTAATGTCTAGCTATAAATTTATGAGGACTCTTAACTCCCTCTCACGCAGCAATATTGACTAATGTGTTTTTCCCCACATATAAGTGTGCATTTATCAGTTTGTTCTGCCCAGAGCACACACATTCACAATCTTGATCACAGATGAGGACTTCTCTTTCCTAAGACTTTTTTTTTCTCCTCCCAAGTACAGATTGATTTTGAAAGTCTGCAGAGGATGCTGTGGCTGTTCAAATGGCTCTATCAAATGGCACACGTTTTTCACAATCCAGTATTTTGAGAAATTATTTAATTAGAAAAACATATTCATACTGTGGAGTTTTCTATCTCCACGCAGGCTGTTAACACAGTAAGTGTGATGAGAAGGACTGTCTATAGTTAGAGCTGAGTTGAGGTCACTTCATTTCCTAGGTAGTGCAACCACAAGCTTATAAACAGATCTCTCCTGCTTATGTTTTAGGCTTTGAAAGAACAGTGTTCTGGAGGCTGTATAAGCTATATGCAAAGCTTGCATGCCTCGTGAAAGGAACTGCTGTTTTAAGAGGGTGAGAAACATTAGAAGCTTCTAATTACAGCAGTGCAAATTGTCAGGGATTGTATAGTAGGCTATATTAAAATGTAGTTTGTCTTGGTTCGCTTTCAAGCCAAGATAACAACCTCACAGGAAACTGGGCTTTTACATCAATTAATTTAAATTTGATACAGCTCCAGTGCAGCCCAGATAAGGAGGCACTTAGTGAAACCTGCCCTGGAAAGCTGAGCAAAGGCCAAGTATCAGTCATTGCTAATTCCCTGCTGTTGCTCCTGCAGGTAGCTTGTAAAGACGATACAAAGGCTGTTTAATTCCTGTGTCCCATAACAGCTTTATAATAAGCTCTCTGCTTCTGTAATAATTTACTGTTTTAATTCTATTATGTTGTTCAGACTAAACAGATAAGAAATAAAAATCTGATAGGCATATTTTCCTGTAGTACTCGGCTCTTCTAAGGGTGAGGTAACAGGATAGGAGGGGCACGGGAAAAAAAATAATTGAACTAAATCTCATTGGCTTGAAGCATAGATGTGGAGGTAGGTGAACCCGTGCACCCACTCGACATTCTGACACCATGCATAGCAATAAAAATAACTTCCTTCCATGTGTGAAATTCCTACAGTACAAAGCCAAACAGTGGCATGAATACCGGGTGGCAGGCTCTGGAAAGGATCTTTACAGTTTTGTAGCTCTAGCTTGGTAAGCTGCAACCTTGCTCCTTCAGGTTCCTCAGCCTGCGATGGGAGCAGGATGGCTCTGTACTAGGGATAAAAGGGTTTTTTTCATGGAGATCTTGTGCCCTCCTGCTTCCCCAGTTTGGCAGTGGGTAGAGCTAACAGGTGTACAGTCTGAGGTGATGCGTTTGCTGCTGAAAGGCTCTGGTCCTTCTGGGATGCAGTGGCATTTCTGAAAGCTGCCATAACTCTTGTGCTGTGTATCAACAAGCCATAAAGTGTGACTTCATCATGGGGTGTTTATTCGCAGTGCTGTGTAGCTGCAAGGAGAAAGTTTACAACGGAAAAAACTGCTACTTAGTTCACTAATACTGTAGATTTATTAAAAAAAGAAAAAGTAGTTGGCACAAACTGCAGGATTTACTTATCAACGTGTCAGTTCCTTCCCAAATGTCTCGTACATCTCAAGAGTTATTTTTGTCCAGCTGCTTCCTGCATATCCAACTTGAACAGTCAGAAATAAAAGCAGTGTTCGGTGCATTAGCAGTGTGATGCTGGGACTTGCTTCTGACTTACTTATTCATGTAGGGATCTTCTAAAGGCATGCAAACAGGGGTGGGGGAACAGTCAAAGTAGATATGGGGAGATACTCGATACCTTGACTAAAGCTGAGAACACACCTGCTTTGTAAAAATACAAAGATCATGTTAAAGATCCTTTATTTGTAACTGTGCAGTAAAATCTGTATCTGGTTATGATATTCAAAAACTGCTTAACTCTACATTTAAGAACAGATAGGACTTCTGCATATAAAAATTTAAGGACATCCTCATATGCTCAAATGATTTCCCTGTGCTGGAACCCCCCCCAGGTGTATTTGAGCACAGGAATTGTTCCCTGTTTGAGATGCAACCGCTCACAAAGAGGACAACCCTGTCAGATGGAACTGAGTTTTGGTTTATGGTTGGATTAGGAAAGACAAAGGTGTGTGTTATTAAGTCATAGAAGTGTTCAGTACCACAATAAGAATCTTAAAGAAGGACGGAGAACTAAGGAAAGAGAGAAAGAGACTAGAATATTGAAAACTTTCAACCAACCAGGCCTTGTCTCTGAGGCTTTGCATTATTTACCTGTGATGTTCTCAAGTGAGGCTAAAGGAGAAGAGAGCCGTTGGAGCTCAATCTTGTTCAGGAAATTTGGGTTTGACAGCTTCTTCTTGTGTCCTTTTCTTGGCTTATGCTGCTACTGTGTGTGCCAGTGGAGCTGGGGAGGCGTCAGGCGCAGGGTCCCTGTCCTCCTCGGCTCTGTCGTGCTTGCCATGTGTACCTCTTTCACTCAGTCCTCCCAAGTGTACTTGCTGGGATGTCAAAGACTGAAGTCCAAGCAAGAATCCAGGAAAATCACTCAAAAGATACCTGTTGTCAGCAGGGAGTGCTTGATTACACTGTTAATGAGCATACCGCTCAGGGTTTTTTATCCATTTTGCTTTTGTTTTACTCTTTCCTTGTTTAAAGCCCATTCACCATGGGCGTTATTAGGAGCTGGAGCACAAATACAGGAGTCTGTAATAAACCTGAGGCTCTGGGGTATGTTTCTGCTAGAGAGGAAACAACAAATGCTTATTTTCTTTTGAAGTAGCTCATCTGAGCTTTGAGCAATTGGAGAGAGATTTCTCTTGGCAAGCACAAAAAGGACTCTTGCTTTAAATCACAGCAGAGAGCTGGTTGTGCAGAGGCGGCCGCTGGTCAGCAGAGCCCCAGCTGCTGCTCTCCCACAGACCAGCTTGATGAGCAAGGTGAAGGCTGCTGTGCTGCTGCCCCCCTCCTCGCCACCCTGCCTATTCCCAAAATCGTTTCCCATCCTTCCCCTCCCGCACAGGTACACAAGCCGCTTTCTCCTCTCTGTTGGAAAACCATTGTTTTGCAAGTTTCTGGAGCTTTTTTCAAATTGGTTACCAGTCATGCCCTGAGTGGAGATATTTAAAAAGAGTTTGCTGCCTCGAGAGCAGATTTCCATTACGGCAGCCTCGTCTGGGGCGAAGCTCATAGCAGTGGAAAGCCAAGGGTCAGTATATTAAAGCAGAATGCAATAATACATTCAGGCAGTAGGCTATCTTGATTTCCATATAAATGCAGAAAATTACATTCGACCATGCACCTTTCAGGCATGTGAAACACTAATGGTAATTTTTATGTCTCCTACTTTATGTTTTGCCTTAGTTATTTAATAAATGGAATTCTCTCTGGCATTCTTGCTGTTTTGTTTTGCTACCCCAATGTCTGAGCAGGGATAATTTTAATTGGAATTAATAACTACCAGCGGCACTTACACAGGTCCTTGGGTTTAAGTGTTCGCAAGCTGAATCTCGGAAACCTGAATTCCTAAAATCATCAGAGATGTTTAAAATACCCTGTACTGCAAACTAATATTAATATATAGGTGTTATGGTTTGAGAAAACCCATAACAATTTATTGTTGTTTAGACAATTATTCT
>JAOXJM010000002.1:11166056-11180355 GCA_026413425.1 Tringa solitaria | reverse complement strand
AAGAGCACACAGTTAGAAAAAAGCAGCATTATTTCTCTCTCTTTCTTGCACTTTTCAGGAATGTATCTCTGACAGTGCAGTTAATGTAATACAGGAATGTGATGATAGCTTACCTTTGCATTGCTGGAGACTTGAGGTGGCCATAAATAGCCTATATCTGTGTGTTGTCATCAATGAGGTATTTGATAGCTTGGGGGTTGTTCATCACTCAGCCATTTTTGAAAGCTGTCAACTTCATTTCATGGTATTTGCATGACTTGGTTTTTGAGTGATGTGGCTCCCTGAATCTACTGTGGCATTGCTGATCTATGAAGGGCTTCCTGGTACTATTTCTTCTTGTTAGAAGTGAGATGGGAGAAGAGTTAATGGGTTTCCTTTAGATTTTGACAGTTATCAGCAGTTATCATTTATTTTGTATCAATCAGAAGTGGCTTAGAGTTCCAGTTTAATAGTGACAACGATCTAACCACAAAGAACAGGATCTTTTCCCCAAACCAAAAATTAATGCAGTTTTATTTAGCCTCTTTTGTGTTTGCTTTACTTTTACCTTCTGAAGTCTTTTTAGGTAATCTAAAAAGGCTAGAAATCTGAAAGACCAGATTAATTATGGAAAGCCCTAATCTGCTCATATTGTTTGTATCTGTGAAGAAATAGAATACCTCTGCTTGCAGACCGAGCTTTGTTTTACCAGCATTGCCCATCAGCCCCTGACATCGGGGGCACGGCTCTTCTCCAGAGAGCTCTGCAGGAAAAAGTCCAGAGTCAAGGCTCTTGCCTGAAGCTGCATTGATCTAATTCCACCAAGCACATGAGAGAAATGATGGCAAATTCCTTCCCCAGACAGAACAATGCCATTTACTACAAGATGTGATCTTCAGAAATCAATCAATTTTCTACTTTTCAGTAAATTCAGGCTGCTCCAAATTAAATTGGAAAAACTGACTGGCATGGAAGTAATTCTCCTAAGTAAATTTCTGCCTAGATGCTTGCAATAATATCAATGCAGATTTCATGAACATGTTTCATTAAAAGGATTTTCATTAGGAATGAGTTTCAAAATTTGCTAATATGTCAGACTCTGAGGACACCCATAATTATATCCACAGCCCTTCTAGATCTATCCTTTTGTTCCTTCTGTCTCCGTTCCTGTATTAATAAGCATTTCTAAACTGCCTGTTAGTGTACTAGTCTGGCACACTTTACAATTTACAAAAACAATTTTGTTTTCTTTGTATGTTTTCAGTCCCTTAATCTTCTCTTTCATTGCTTTTAAGCATATTACTCTGCTGTTTTCTTAATAAAGAAGTAGTGAAGATGAAAGTCTAATCACAGGTGGTACCTAGATATTGGACCTGGCCATGCCATCTCTTACGGTTTTTGAACCCACCTTCAAATAAAAGCATGTGCCACGAGAAGATATCCAGATCTGCACATTGAAAGGACTCACAAATTTCTGAAAGGCAACTTTCCAGCAAGGTATCAGGCACCTTTAATGTGGATGGTGGACAAATCTATTTAAGAGCAGGTTCCCATTATTTAAGGATCCGTCTATTTAAGAGAAGGATCCCACTTGTGGTGAGTGGCTGCTGGAGACATCACTGTTCAGTGTCCAAGAAATTAAGGCTTCATGCTGCCTGATGTTTCTCTTCCTGATCTCTGCTAAACTTTGTGTGCTACTGGGTTGCAAGCGCTCTTTTGACCACAAAAAGAAGGGTCTGAGAAACAGAAAAAGAAATGAAAATGTGAAAGTTGTGGATGTTTGAACATTATTCTCCTGGTGAGTTATTCTCTCTGAAATTCATAGAGAACCTGACCTAGGGTTAATAAGTGTAATTTTTTGCCTTTAGGGTACTGCTTATTTATTATTGGTCTTTGGCTCAAAACTGTGCACTAATGAACTAGAAAACATTCCAAGAAAAATCTTGTGTTTCGATAAAATGTTCCTTATTCTCTTTACTGTCCAATGCAATCGATCTGTGTTTGGTTGTCCTGAATTTTATCAACTTATTTGCTTGAGATGATCTTGATTAAGCTGTTGCCACTGAAAATATCATCTTTGAAGTGACAGTAAATACGGTTCCCATTCTGAAAATGTATCTACCTAGCTTGAAACATTTGATTAACTTCCTGAAGTTATGTGCTCAAAATAGGCAAGAATTTAACACTCTATTGGATTGAAGGTTTTAGTATTTTCTATTAGTAGTTTCAGTGCCTGCCCATAATTATTCAATAACAATAATCTTAGTGACATAAGTATATAGACAATTGGAACCTTATAAACATGATGAGAAATTTCCCAAACCATCACTATCTTATTTAGAAATGAGCAGGTTAGCAAATTGATTTTCCTTCTTAGTGTGGAAATGCCCTGGTTTTATCAACCCATTTTAAGATGGATGCGCTGGTTGATTGGTTTATTTTTCCCTTCTCCTTTGTATTGAACTAATGTTGATTCACTAATAATTTGGTAATAAAAACAGTAATAAAGGCAAACTGAGGCAATAAAAGCTAGGTGAAAATACCATTAAATGATTGCATGTAGTCAAATAGTTTGCTTGTGAATGTGGGACCCACGGTTAGGCTCTTCAGTCTTCTGAATAAAGTCTTTCTAAGAGCCCTTTAAAATTAAGGGCAGAGTAGGTTTCAACTTTGATAAATGCTAATTTTGGAATTTACAAATGATATAACAGTGAGGACATTACTCCAGTGCTGAATACCTTTAGTTCTAAGGGGCTGCAGACTGCAGCTACCACTGCAGATTTTTATCTCCTGCTTAATAGCTATGGGCTAGAGAAGATGGACAGGGGATTATTTAGGTAAAATTATTACTTATAGAGGGTTTATTTTCTTTAATGGAAAAATGTACAAAGTTTGTAAAGTAAAATAATTTTTATAAGTGTATGTTTAGAATTATTTTTGCAGATATAACAGTTTTCCATTTGTGGTAAAAAGATGAGTACAAGATATAACAAGGGATGGTTCAGGTTTTGTGACCTGGATAATCCAAGCATTCAAATGTTACCTGTAGGAGTGCTTGAATATCTTCAGCCTTCCTAGAGGGGCTTGGTGCTCTTGCATTGAGATGACATCCCTATCTGCAGGTTTTTAAAATTAAGTACTTTCAAGCTCACTGAAAGCACAGGTTATTCTAATCAACAAAATTAAGTTGTTGTAGGTTGCATAGCTAAAACACAATTACAATTCATGATCTGTTCTTCATGTCAAAATACTTTCTCTCAAACTTCAGTTCAGCTCTTTGTAACAACCGATGATCACAGTAAATTAGGATTTAAAAAAAATATATAATATTTTCCTTGGTAAAAACAATCCATTAACTCTTGAGGCTGAGAGGAACTAAAATTAACAGCATATTTCAGAATTAAGCATGCTAGTATGCTAGCAGTGGAAGATTGCTATCCAGATGATAGGAAAAAATCTGCTTTATTTGCCATACCCCAAAGGAAAACAGATACCTGGTATCAGATGTGGAGGCAAAACTTCCCCTACTTGAAGAAGCCAAGGCAGGCTGTTGGCTTTTCCCATAAAAACATGCCTTTGGTGAAGCCTGATCTCTGAGGTCCAGCACCACAAAAGCCAAAGTCTTACATGCTCAGTACAACAAAACCACTCTCAGGACACAGCTTCAGCAGTACCCTTTCCTCCTCCTCACTTCATTTCCCTACTAAATTGCTGTAAATTCTTTCTGTCAGTCTTAGAAACAGAAAAAAGACCATTAATTATGACCATTTTTAATGGCAGAGACCTACAAAGAAATGTTTAGTGCAGTCTCACATCATCTGAATCTCAGTCACACCCGGCAGTCACAGGGACCCTGCTTTCCTCCTCTCCCTTTGTACACTGCTGTGACAAATCTGCAGAGGAGGAAGAGAAGGACTTAGTGCTACTTACAAATTTAATTTGCTGTCCATGGGGAACACAGTGATGAGGGCTTTTGACTTTCACATGAATAGACTGGGATCTAAATATTTCTCATCAGGACATGTCACATCATTAAATTTTAAAGCATCTCTAAAGAACACTAGGTCACTGATTCTTGAATGCCAACCTCCAGCTTTGCAGAGGACAAGAGGCTAAATGTTGGACTCAAGTCTCTAACAACTGGACATAACTGAAGTATTTTAGGAGCTGGGAGAGCAAGACAGTGTGTTTTATAGACATAACCACTGATGCAGGTTAGCTAGAAGGTAGTATAGGAAGAATCAGGGCAGCACAGTGGGAATTGAGACATACATCAAAGCCTGCTGTGTGACATGATAGTGCAGATTTTTCTTTTCATTTAAAAAATAACAAGAAAAATCATGGTGTTATAATTCTACTGGCTTTAACAGACCTGGCATCAGGCACCTGCTTTGTCAGCTCTTTTGCAAGCACCGTAGTGAAGTGGTGTGGCTTTCCAGGAAAGATTGAGGATTGATGTCCCAAACCTAAAGGAGAGTGGAGATCAAAGCATAACTCTCCTGGAAATTCATGGTAATCTCCACTAATAGACCAGAAAGAGAATAACTTGCTGAGATACTGAGAAAGAACTTGCCCCCAAACAGTTGCCATTTAAGATAAAAAGTGTTCAGGTTTCAAAGCTAGGTTTATTCGGAATTTATTTTTTCCTTAATCATAGTTTATTAAGTCTAAGTAAACTGGCAAAGGACAACGGGTTTTGCCAGGCCTATACAGAAATTTGGGAAACAAAGTTAACATGCAACAAATTTCTCTGGCATCGTGAATGGGATTACTTTTCAATTTCAGTCTTCTCTACCGTTCTAAGAATTATTTTTAAAAGATTATAACTTTCCAAGGTTAAAGTTTATAGAAAAGTAATATTAAAAATGAGAACTAAAGAAAAGCCTGTAAGGAGCAACTGAGAAACATTACTTCTGCTTAGTATTAGTTGTTTAAAAATGAGCCTTGTTTCACTTCTTGTGTTATGCTTTTCTTTGGATCAGACTTAGCAACAATAACGAATTTCAGTGCTACAATAAGGCGAATTTACTCACACTTTAATTACACAAAACCATTATAATTAAATGCATTTCAAATGGTATCTAAACAATGAAATAAATTCCTCTGTATAGTAACATTAAATAAATAGGCAATATTCTTCTCTCTTCTCAGGACCAGACAACAATGAACCAATTGTTCTTTACTGCTTTCCAAGAGGGCTTCTTCTTGTACGGAGAGGCTTAACATCTGGATCAATGCTTGCATCTTTTTTAATGAAGTCCTTTAGCTCTTAGAAATTACTGAAAAAGCATCTCCTGTGGAAAACAAAGATTAGTTTAGCTGGATGTCGTGCTGAGCAACGGATGTTTTTCTTGGCTGGCTCGCCACAAAACTGCTTCCATTCTCTGTATCAAGTAAGCATCTCCAGGCTTTAGTCCAGTAAACAAAGATTATTTTTTTGGAATTCAGTACACAGTGTAGCTTCTTGGCTTTCTTTAAGGATGGGTAAATTGGGCCAAATTCTGGCTGTTATTGTTGCTTCTTTGCGTGGCACTACTTCTGGAAGGAGACTCAAAGGGACTCCTGAAGAACTCTATACATATAACATAGCCATAACTAAGGAATCCTACATCTCTTTCCTGTAAATCCCTATGCATTAAGATTTGCCAGGATAAGGATTAAGCTGTGTGAAAGGGCTGAAAGTATGTGCTGAAGCGCAAAGAATAGCAGTGAGAGACTGCCCAAAGGTACTAGCCTTCAGTATTTTTCCAAAACTACTGCTAGGTATGCATTCAGCCAAAAATTAAAAGGAAAAAAACAGCTTAAAATGTTTGCAATGTTTTCATGTGTTTTTTACTCTTTTCCTCTTAGGCTGCACTCCTGGTTGAGGGTGCTCTGTGAAGAACATTGGTGCTTGCCTTCTGAGGGAAAGGCTGAGCTCAGGCCCCTGGCACGTAGCCCCAGGAGTATCGTGTGAGGGTCCCCACAGCCTTTGCTGGCAGAATCAGCTGCCTTGTGTTTGCTCTTACTCAAAAAAAAGGTACCATATAGGGCTTCAAATAACCCTGTCAGAGCAAGTCACACATGCACCTGGAAGAGCAATATTTTGCTCCTCAGTGTAAGGCACACAAGCAGCCTAATGGGACTGTGAGACAATCCTTTCCTTGGATCCCCGTTTTTATTCCTAAATGACTTAAGCAGTTTTCTTAAACTCTTTGGCAAGTCATTTCAGTTCTCTGTGCTTTCATCTATCCAGTGGCTTACCATGGGGGCTTCTATCTATACGAGGGCTTTCTTTAATATTGCTAGCTGGCTCCAGGAGTGGTCAAGCTTGATAAATCTCAGTTGGTGAATAACTTTGATTTTTAGTTAAAGGGATAAACGATATGAGAAAAGCAATCATGGCAAAGTATTGTTCTGGAAAAGTGAATCAATGCACACTTAAAAATGTCCCATTCTGGGACCTGTGTTTAATGGGATGACCAGAGTATGCTGCAAGAGTTAAGCAATGAAATCATTGCTTTCCTTCTGAATATGAGGAAGAGCTCTACATCTGAATGATTATTTTTTTAATATTCTCTTTTTAAATTAAAACATGCAAGGAGACATACACTGAAAAAGGGACTTTGGCTAAAGGCTTTCAAGCAGCTATGCTCTCACTGATGAACAGCATGGCTCTGTGCTTTCCAACGGAGAAACTGGAGAAGTGAAATTACATCTGACAGGTTCATTTCTACATTACCACAATTTTTGGCTAAAGGCAAAATTGATTAAAAAGAGAAAAGACTTAGGATGTTAGGAGTTGTAGCTGTGTTTCTATGCTGGAGTCCTGGCATTAATCTAGACTTGGTGGCACTGGTTACAGCAAAAGACAATTCTGTACCAATTTCAATCTGTGTTTGTAAATAAAAGCACTGATGTAATAGAATTTTTTTAATGCATGGGGTTTATGAATTCATGTGTCGAGACAAGTGCAGCTGGGAAATGATGGAAGAAATATATTTAGTAAGAAGCACCTCAGAATGGTATGCTTAAGGTAAAGCATTGGAATAAATACAGGCACTACAGAGAAAAATTATTGTGCTAGTGAAATATTAAAGTGTGATTATTTTCTATAGAACCATAAACACTTTTTACAGATCAGTGTATATATAGAGACAGATGTGCATACAAGGATAAAAGCACCCGCCTTGTACAAATGAGCAACTTTAGAAATGTTGGGGAAAAATACCACAAGTGATGAATGACAGATTTTGCTTTACCCCTTGTGTCAATCCTGTTAGTCTGGTTTTGTTCAGTACTTTCCATAAATAGTGCTGAGGTTATGACATGGCTCTGTTTTTTGTTAATTAGCTGAATTGACAAAGGAAGGATGTTGACCAAATGAGACACTGGTTAGAACTTGCAGTGCGAATATAGTTTGTATTACTTATAGTGTAATATTAAAAGGCAGGGGATTGTGTCTTTTCCTGTTTGGGGCATAAATGAACTCCATACAAACTTCTTCACACACAGAATTCTAATAACAAGTTAAAAGATTTTGTAAAAAAATAAATGATTAACATTTGGAAAAAGGATGAAGCTGAGGAAACAATAAGATGAAGGATTCATCAGAACTAATAATCCAAATGTTTTTGCACCTCTCAACCTGAGGCCAGTCAACCTTTCACATTACCTTTTTTTTTATTTTTTTGAAGTTAAGGTCCTATAACAAGTACCTAAATGAAACTTTTTAATATTTCATGGATTGCACATCTTCTAATCCGTTCTTTATTTCATTTTTATGAAAATTACCCTTCAAATTAGTTTTCTTTATCCCGGGAAGACCCATATCTTATGCATTACATTTTTTTAATTATCTTGATTTGTGTACAGCTATGACTAGAGAAAATTCCAGCTTAAATTTCCAAAACAACTAGTGTAACATACATGGCATCTAAATGATGTTCCATGTCCCTCTCGGAATAGCATTTTGTATGGTCTTTTGAAATGTTTTCACTGACTGACTTGAAGATGATTATTTCAGTTCTGTGTTGCTTTCCTCAAATGAGGTTAATTCTGTAGGAATTCTGGTTTCAAACAGTTCCGATATTAATTGCCATGACTCTCCCTGCCCCCTGCCTTTCCTAACATCTTCCTTAAGAAGTAGTGTTCTCCCTGGGGAAACTGGAAGTGAGAAACAAGGTGCACACAGCACTGACGCATGGTGGGAAGTGGCGGAGATTAAAATTCCTTTACTAAACACGTTTAACTAGTTCTCATTGCTGAAAGTTTTATCCCTACAAAGTTTTGACACCCAGTGATGTACTTGGGCTTGGAGGGCCAGCACAAGGCACTCCAGACCTGGCAGCATTTTCTTACCGTTTGTGTTAACTCCAACTGCTTTTTAATGATAGGGGTTGGGAAAGGAGATAAAGCTTCTCTGATCTTATACTCTCATGACTCTTGTTCTCAGGGAACCGGGGGACACCCATGATAGCTGAGACCAGGCAAACCTCCAAACTTCAAGCAGGTACTTGTTTGGCAAGGAGTTCGCGATAATCTAAATTATAACAGCTGAAAAAGCAAGCACTAATCAAACAGGTTAGTCAAGTGACAATATCAAGACTCTGATGCTGTACTTCTGTCTCCAATGGCTTCATTTTTCATGTTCTTTAATCTCCAAGGTCAAGACAGCCAGTCTCAAGACCTCTTTGATGAGAAAAGCCAGGAGCAAAGTGTGGGTCTTCACCCTTCCCCAATCTATGTTGTCATGGTTTTTATATACCCTTTTCTGTCAGAGAAAACCAATCTGGTCTGAGGGCTCAAACCCTCTTTTCTCACAGGTCGGGACCAGGCTGCTCCAGCTCATCTAGACAGGTATTACCTCTTACACAGGTCTACTCTGGTATGTTCAGGTAAGTGTGACCTGCTGGGTGCTGGTCACCTGATGCCTTCTAATAGCTACAGTCTGGAATACCCAGCAGAATTAAATACCTTCATTTTTTTATGCAACTATGCTAAACAAGTATATGTAACAAAGCATTTTACTTTCTACCTTGAATTGAGCAGCTTGGTGGTATGCCTGTGGGGCAAGGCAAGCAGGCTGCACTTCACAGGGAGCTACAGTGGTCAACCACCCACTCTCCTGGCTGGGACTTTCAAAGAGGCCTCCTGATTAAGTCTATCAAACAGAAAAGATTGTACACAAAGAGTTTTAAAATTCAGTTACCCAGAGGGATGAAATCTGAAGCAAGTGTGAACCCTCGTACAGACCTGAGAACATCTAAGGTAAGGGGTAGGGGTCTGACCCCCAAAGGATGGGAAGCAAAAGTGCAAGAGAGCTGAAGGTGGGCATCCAAGGAATGTAGGCTGAGACATGTGCTCACTAACAGCACCGACTGTAGCTGTTTTCAGCAGCTTTTGTCATGCTTTGTATTGTATCTTCTGTCCAAATATCATTTATTTTGGGACAACAGTTTTTATACCTCCTTTAGCATAATGTGGTGTGTGTTTTAGTAGTCATATCTCCAGTTGATTTAGACAACACTTTCCTCCAACTGCTCTTGCTTCTGCTGGTTCATTTAGATGCTTCATCTCCCACACAGGGGCTCTAAATTATTTGAATTTTTTGAGTCTGCCCTGGAAACCTTGCTAAATCAGAGTCTTTCAGATCAGGCATTCAGTTCCACCCAGAAGCTGGAAATACTTGACAACTTTCAGTGGATTTTTTTTTCTTCTATCAGGAACTCAGAAGTACAGAATCCTGTGAAAATGAATGAAAAGCCCTGCTTATGTAAAGCTGGTAGAGCTTTGCTGCACATTCAGATCATATTTGAAGCAAAGATTAACATGAAGATGAGGTTTTATTATTCTTCATCCCTCCTGCTCTTCCTTGTTTCCCCGTAATGGATTTTGATTTATTTGATGATGGGATCAGACTTCTCTTTATCATCAGCAACATTTTTTCCACTAAGGAATGGGAGGGGATGGTAAGATTTGCATTATGTTTAATTGTGATTTTCTTTCCAGTGCAACTGAGATTTGAGAATCCCTGATAAGGAGAAACTTTTGTGGTTTTTTTCCTAGATAAAGGTCTATAAACCAATGAGAATATATAAATATGTATATATTTACAGGTATAAGAATTTCTTAAGACATTATGTTAGTAGCAATATCAAAAGTAGTACAAGGTAAAGCAAATTATTTTCTGTGTAAGAATATAAATACGTTAGGCAAAATTTTCCTAGCTGAGAAAGTTTCTATTGTGTTATTTTGTCATTGTGTCATTCTTGTCAGAGAAAAACTGCCAAGAATCTTAATGTTCCCAGAATTCATTAGTAGTCAATAATGAATCTGTGATTCTACAAAATGCCTGCTGAACAACCATAATCGCTGTATACATTTGTCTATTTTAATAGTCTTTCTATAGCTATCCATGGTCAAATACGTATTCATCACACACCTGTCTTGACTTGCTGACAAACTAAGCTAATAATATACGTATCAGTCTGTGCTGTACTGAAGTTTGGATGTGTGCAAATTTGTGCATGTGCTTCCTATTAAAAGGGGAAAAACACTTGAGCTCACAATAGGTGTCTCTCTAATTAGCTTACTTATTTTTATTTTGCACATATATCATTATTATTTACAAGCTTTTATCAATGTTACCATAGAAATGGAGAATTCGAATTCCTAGAATCATGTCAAATTTCATTTTCTATCCTGTTTGCTTAGTTGCTCTGATGCAAGCACTGTTTGCTGGCTATCAGAGCAGCTACATTATTCAGCCAGGGTTTTTTTTGGGTGCAGTATCCTTGCATTTGATTCCTACAGTTCACATATTTTTTTGGAAATTACTCTTGTGAAAATATGCTGAATTTTAAAGGCAAAAGCTTCAATGAATTTCCAGAGTGGGGAAAAAACCCAAATCCATAAACTAAAAGAAAAGGAAGGACAGAGGCCTAAACTTACCTTCACACACCGATTAGTTCTTTTCTTTTTGAAAGCCTTTTCGTACTAATTCATATGCTGTGTTTCTTCAAACTGGTACATATACGTTTTAATAGAACTCAGTGATCGTTAGGCATAAAGCATGTGCTGAGATGCTTTTTAATGTTTCTCCTGAGAACTCAGACTGTCAGTAGAACTCAAAGGCGCTGCAGCTGTAGCAGCTACAGCCCTCTAGAACCTAGCTGAGTCATTTTACCATAACACTACAATTTATTTAATTTTGACATACTAATTAAATCGGGGGGGAAAGGAAGGGGGGAGATTCTAGAACCATCTAATAACTACATTTGCAATGCAGCGATTAGTTAGAAAATTAACTCTCCTAAAATAACATCTCAGTATTCCATAATTAATATAGTTAGAGCACTCTAGTATGAATCTTAAGAGTTTGGAAAAAATAAATTAAAAATATTCCTACTGTAACAATTGAATTCAATTAAAAATTAACATGTTCTTTTTGCTTTATTCAGCAGCAACTACTCCAAATTGCAAATGTCATAGAATCAGAACTTACCAGCCAATTTTGTTAACATAGCAGAAGGTGGAAAAGAGTACAATTTAGTCTTCCATAGAAATATCGACTCTGTTTTGCTCACAACCCTGCTTTATGGTACTGTATAATCGGAAAGAGACAGACAAATCAAAGATGTACAGAAAAAGGTATGTATTTTTATATAGCTACCCTCTTGATTATTCTCCCCCCAACACATACATCATGGCCATGAATAAAAAGAGAGAAGGGGAAGAAAGGAAGAAATGGTTATTAAAATGCAGGATTCTATATCTGTCTTCTGGCATTGTGACTAAGAGGAGTGATTTTATAATGTACGTAGCACTTGGTGATTCCTCTAGTCTGTGTTTACAGATTTGTTTGCCTATTTTATATCATTTGCATATTTCCTTCAAGACTGTTAAATTCAGAAGTGATACTCTAGTCTTTTGGCATTGGATAGTCCTTTTGCTTCCTTGTATGATCCATGCTGTAAACAGCAACAGCACCTAGGAGCTGAGTGTTTAGGGAGTGAATAACTTCTTCAGCTCTTACAATGAACTTCACAACTGACAAGTTTCTCCAAGAGATAACTAAATGCTGCCTTTTCACATCAACAGAATGTAAAATTCAATTTGTAACAGCACCATCTGGAGACACAGAAATGTTACAGCCTCTAAATCTGCACCCACACATTTGAGCATACAACTGGTGTATTTCATTATCCAACTATGGATCTGTAGTGGTTAGCTATGGTTGTATCCAGATATTTTCACAGAGATTGCATATGCAAAACTATCCCTAATGTCTTTAATCACTTCTACTTCAGAATTCCGTATGCACCTCTCATTGTATTCACCTTTTAAAAAAACTATCCACCCTACAAAAAATTATTGCAGTGACCATTAATCTTTAGACAGTAAGATTTGGACTTTTCATACACTTTTAGTTTTTCAAATCATTTTTGCATTGCAACCTGTGGGTTTCTGTCTGTCTGTGCAAGCAAGCTAGCAACAACTACTTCAATCAGCCCTGGTACGAGTGCTGCTGACCCTTCTCCCACTGCAAACAGGAAGATCTCACATAAGTACAGAGTGACTGAGCCAGCAATCTGCATGCTAACCAACCTTCAGCTTCAGTAAACAGGTACTGCTTTTATACTCAGGATTTTTCAACTGTGGTTTCTCTCTCCACTTGTAATGATTTTGATCGAGAATGCCTGTTTAAAAAAAAAAAAGCATTCCCACTATTCAGCAAATGTATTATTAAATCTATTAAATCTTCATCTCTATTCATGCTATCTTTTCATTATGTCCTCCTTTAAATTAGAAAATGGACAGCTCAACCCAAAGTTTCAAATTAAAGCAAAATTATCAATGCTTGTAAAACTGCAGTAAGATTATTTTAATGTATAATACTAATATTTTTCATGTCCTAGCTATGTTTGCACCATCCAAAAAATGTTTAGAAAAATGAGTATCAGTGCATATCACTTATCAAGGATTCATGTTGTATCCCGTAGATTTGAGTGCCTTTATAGTGTTGCTTGTAAAATTCTCACTCACCAGAACAATGTGTGCTGTGGTAACAGCACTGTTTAGTAAGAGCACGTTTGCACACTGTGCAGCTTTAAGCAGAAATCTGCTTTCCCCTGGCATGTCCTGTTAACACCTGTGAAAGATAACAGCAGAAAGGTGGAAGATTTAGCACTCTTTGCCATGTTTGTCCATGCGGTGATAGCTGGTGTCCAGTGCTTGTCTTTGAACTCTCTTTCTAAGAAGAATGGGGTGGGCTAAAGATCTCTGTATCACTGACTCTTTTTGATTAATCTCACTTCACTGTGCCCGGTCTATATGTCAATGCCAGATAGCTATTTTCTGCTGAAGGCAGCCCCATCTTCAGGTTTTTCACTCCTGTGCCATTGGTAGCAAGTAACCCTGACTCTCCTGCCTCACTCAGTGCACATTTACTGTTGCTTTTTCTCCCCTGCATATCTGCAGAACAGCATATTCTCTTACTTAACTGACCTTCCACCAGACTCTGAGAAGCACAAGTCTGACTGGTCCCTGCAGCTCTGTTGTTGCAGAAAAAAATATGAAATGGGTTCTGCTGGGAAAACCCACCCGTACTCCTCCAGGAAGCGTAGGAAGGCAAGCTGGGGGCTTTATAAAAGGATGATAAATTTTGGTGCACCTAGGGAGGGGGAAAGTGTTAATTGCTTTCTCTGCAGAAATGGACTGTGTGGATCAGGAGACCTTTGAGTTTTATTTTTTCCCACACTAATGCCAATTTTTAATCTCTATCTTTAGTGCTGTCTATGAAGTATTACCCTCTAGAAAGAGTGTGCATTTACTGGAATAATCACACTTTCTCTTCCCCTCTGTCAGCTATTAATAGTGATAAATTTTAATTGCATATGTAAATAAAAACACTGTGTACTCATTAGTTTAAATATGTTTTTCATTAGGCAAATGAAATGCTTGTTGCATATGATGCAAAGCTAAAAGGAGAATGTTAACAGCACTGAGCAGTTTGGAAAGTATATTGACTTGATTTTTAAAAATTATTAATAGGATAAAAATAAACACTGTTTTAAGAAATTATCATGGGCAGATTTTCCATTACAGGCATCTTGGTTTTGGAAATGGAAAACCCAAAGTTAAGTGACAGAAGCACGGGTATGGTGTCAAGGCTAATGCATTTAAAACTTCTACTAAAAGGGAGATAACTCATAAACTTGTATTACTATTTATAGCACTGGCTATTTTGGAGATGGTAACTGCAAGGTGGGTAGCATTTTTCAGTTTCTATTTAGAAAAATCCTGACATGTCTCACATCTTGATAACTTGAAACGTATT
>JAOXJM010000002.1:11153707-11165956 GCA_026413425.1 Tringa solitaria | reverse complement strand
TGATAACTTGAAACGTATTGGCACCAAATTACATCACTTCATCATTAATTTTCAAACTTTTGGAACCCAACACTCCAAATACACTTTTTGCTATTTTTAGGGGCTGTGCAATTATAGTCAGGAAGATATAATTTTTCAGTTCAGTAATCCATACTTTCAAGCTTGGAATATATTTATCTACCTACTAGGTAATAATTTTTTTCCTTTCTGCTAACAAAATACCCAGAATTTCATAACCAATTTACTTGTAAACTGTCTTTACCATTTCCATCCACTGTTCTGCTCACTGGGAAATGATAAAAATCTTATCACAGAGACATTTAGTAAATCAGTATAATTTTATACAAAAGCTTGGCCTCTTAACACGTCAGTCTTAGTGAAAAGATGCTCTGTGGGTGTGACTTCTTAAAGTTGTTATTGTCCAGAACAGATTAACAATCTCTCTTTTGGTATTGGAAAAGATTCCATGGCTTGTGTGGTTATTCACTGAGGTCAGTCACTTGTCATGTTTGGCTATTATGGTATATATCTACTTTCTAATATGTTTCCCGATTAATATGAGAATATAAAATATCTTTTCCTCCAAAACTTAGAGCAACAAATACACTTTCTTCTCAATTGCCTTAGTAAGAAAGCAAAGAAAAAAATAATTTTTATTTTATAAAGATAAGCTTGAATATCCTTGTCTCATCTATGCTTCCTCAGTTCAAATTCTATCAAATTTTCATACTGGAGCACAGTAAAATATTTATATGCAAGATGGAATGAAAAAATGCAAAGGCTGGCTAGAGGGCAGTCTCTTGGAATTAACACAGAGCCAAAGCCTCAGCAGGCAGTCCGGGGGAAAAAAAAAAAAAAAAAAACCAGGGAAAAAAATTTTCAGTCAGACATAGTACTTCATTTGCCAAACTTAATTTTAGGTAGCTGGATCCATTGCCAAGAGAATAAAGGCAAAGAGAGATTCCATTTTGTATGAAGAGCACTTGACAGGGTTGAAAACAGATTTATAGATTTTAAGAACAAAAGGGACTATTATGCTATCAAATCAGACTTTCTACATAGAGAAACCAGAGGGTTTCAGCTGCCAGTGTCCTGATCAAGTTCACGAATTCTGGCTGAGCTGGAGCAAAGTTTGGGGGGTGATATTCAATCTCGTCTCGGTGGAAAGAGTTCTAGAACCAAAGAATCTGTTTTGCATCTTATTGCAGCAAATGGTTAACTGCTGTCATGTTTAAAAAGCGGTGCTGTGTATTTGTTTTTTCACTTGTCTGGACCAATCTTCCAGTTGTTGCACCATGTTTTATTTTATCCTGCCAGTGGGTCATCTGAGGAGAATGGAAACTATAGAGCTGAGGGAGAAAAGATACAGGATTTGTCAAACAAGACAGTTTACTTTGGGTTCTTCATTTTAAGAGATTAAAGGAGGCTGTGATTTAATACATGATGAGATCATTTAATACATAATAGGTCATGATCTCACTTATGCCCTCGTTGCCCTCAAAATTCTGTTTTTCTAGTCTGCTATATTAAAAACAATAAGCAGTGTAATGTATAAGTAATGTTCACTGGATGTGCATGCTTACATATATCTATATACACGTTTTGGCAGAGCAATCTGCCAGAACACCAGCTCTGGATCCACGTTCTAATGAATCCATGGACTCATTTTCAAAGAATTTGTGCATACCAGCCCCACATGCTCATTGTTTACAGGCTAAGGTGAAACAGAAACAAGCATGTCCTGACCTTCATTATTGCTCTAGATATTGTCTTTGCTAATCAGAACAGAAGTTCTTGTTCATCTATAATCCAGGCAGCATTTCTCCAAAGATGTCAGTATTCACAGAAAGTGGTTAGCTTTTAGAAATGATTGTACTGAGCTCCAGACTGACTCCTTTGATTCTCATCCATCATCAGATCCTCTTTAATGATTTCTCATGAGGTTCCCCTCCCTCTTGCCACAGAATTTCTCTAGGCAGGGGATGTACTTCAAAGATGCATTAAATCTTGTACATAGATATCTGCACATACTGATACAACTCACTGTACCATTTGACATCTCCTTCAGGTTCCTCAAGAAGCTTCTGGCAGAGGTGAGACATTTGAGGCTATGTAACACTTTAATCCATAGTAAGCTCTCAAATATTTAAATTGTAGATACACTCAGACTGGGTGTGTTTAATGGTAAGAAGGTACTTTTATGCAAGTAGATGAGGAAACATGATTTCTGTATATCTCATCTAAAACTAACTTATCACATTTTATCTGCATTGAAATTTCTTGTCTGAAACTTGGCTCAGTAGAAAATGATAACATGCCAAGGAGCCCATTAACAGTATCTCACTCACCCTTTTTTTTTTTTCCTCTTTAATTTCTGTGCTTTCATGGGAGCTACTGCCAGTTCTGCTTTTAGTCACAGTGAGAGCATTGATTGACTTCTGGTGGAGTTCTGATTTGCTGGTATCTTGAATGCTACTGGGACCTCTGAATTTGGATGAGATATGAACCTCCCCACAGTGGAAAGCTCATTCACCAGTGTGCAGAAAGGATCTGAATGGCTACTTCTTTGTCCAGTTTGGACTACTTTATGCAAACTGTGAATCTTTCTAAATCAGAATGTTATTAAATTATCTATTTTGTACAGTGTACAACATCAACAGGAAAGTCATTTCGAAGTACAGTCAGCTTTCCAAAACCAAATTTACAATGAGGCAACTGAAGTGCTTTATATTAGGTGGAGTTAGAAACATCATTGTACGCTGTAGTAGACACTAAGGAATACAAATAGGAGGGGTGAGGGAGGTCTGTGATCCATACATTTGCATATTAAGAAAAATACCAGTTATAATAAAAGGAGACACTCAAACTTCAGTACACTGAGCAGCGGAATTTTACCTTACTTCTCCCAACGGCAACCATAATATCCTTACAAGGCAATACCAGAAAGAAGTGCCCATAAAGTGGTTCTTAGGTAGGCAATGCAAAATGTAAACCATATATTAATTTTTAAAATGAATTGCCTTTCAGCAAAAACAGCAGTGACCCTCTGCTTTGGATTTGGTTTTATCTTTTCCAAGATTCCCAGTTACAATACAAGTGTATCACAAGTGTGCTGAGATGGAAAAGGTTTTCACCTCTGTTGTTCCAGGATAAATCAAACAATTTAGGGATAATTTGCCAGCCTCCATTTTCTTTTCAAGCAAGTGATTACCTGTCATGCAACTGTTAGTATAAATTTCAAGTTATGAAGGGTCATTCAGCAATAAATATAGAGAGTTGTGGGAGATAGAACAGGAAAAGAGAGTAAGCTGCTGTCTGCCACCCGTTCCCTTCATGCAGTCCAAGACAAGCAAATAAAGATATGATGTGATTTAGGATCTGTTCTGTGTTATTTAAAGACAGTATCTTGCCACTATATTTGTTCTACTGACTTGTATCACTTTTGACTTACTGTTTATCTATATTTCAATACCCCACAGTAGGAGCAGTTGTAGTTCAAGTCCCAATATACTCAATCAATTCGCGGTGAAGCATTTATTTATCATCTACGGGTAACTAAGGAGCACGGAAATTAGAGAACTAACTTGAAGTTGGTAGCATCCACTGCAGAGGCTAACCATTAAAAAAACCCCAGAAAGTCCATCATGGATCACTTTTCACTCTACTCCTTGTGCTTCTCCCCTGCTCGTAACAGATAGAGGGGCTTGCCATGCAAAGCAGTGTGGAAGACAGGATTCCCCAGAGAGAGGAGCAACATCTTTTTGAGATGAATATCCTTAATGTTTTGGGAGCTACTGTTGCCTTGACAGAAGGCTATCCATATGGACATAAAACATGCCCTCCCAGATGAGTCCGGTAATCTATCTAGCCTATTATATATAGTCACTAGGGATGTGAATATAAATCTGTGTGAAAATATGAACAAGAAATTACTAAGTAACTTGTGCAAGATGCATAGTGATCTGATGTCAGTTTTATGAATTCAATCTCAAGGTGATTTGAACCCCATCTGGGATGAGCTCAGCAGATGTATGTAAGCCTTGATTCAAAGCATATGGAAAATGGCATGCAGATCATGATAATGAATTTTTTAAGAAACGCTCTATGCTGTGCCTGACTGGGAGTGCACTGTGGCACTGGTGAGATCTGACAAACCACTTAAGTGCTTTGCTGTGCCCTTGCATTCAGGCCTTGGCAGGTCCAAGCAGTGCAGTGGCACTGACAGCCTTCTCTAGGTCTGTTGAATGCAGATTCACACAGAATGAGATGCGATGAAATAACTCCCCACAACTGTTATAGGGTTGCAATACGTCATTTTACAAGCCTCTCATTGCTTGTAGATATTTTCACTTTGGAGGTAAATGAGCACCCTAAACCAAAGAAAAATATCTTGCCACACCTGCAGAGTACAAGTAAGACAAAAGTTGGTACAAACAGTGTAAGTATCAAATCAAGTAGGACTCACTTGACTCCATCGGTTCTAACTCTGGTCATTAACTCATGAGCACAGCGTGGTAATCTACTTCAATTGTCAGTGCCTTTGCAGATGAAGGTAAGTTATGGAAATATGCATCTATACAGCTCGTTATCTCCATTTCAGTGTATTTAACTGCAAGCTCTGATGTAAAGCAATGGATCTTGATTTGCAGAAATGTCTGTTCAAATACTGAAATTCATGGTACTTAAAGGCAGATTACAAAGTGACCTCTTAGGATATACGGTTTTAGGTACCAAACCAAATATTTACCGTATCAGCCAGGGAACTCTATTTAAAAGACCATCTCTAGGCAAATTAATTGCTGTGAAAACAAACTTCCTCTGCATCATTGCCCTTTTAATGCCACAATTTCTCACACATTCAGACTCAGCAAAGCTCTTAAGCACCTGGTAATGCCTATTCCTAGTCATCAATTATTGATATTTGGTGATGCTTTGATTTCTGTGAGACCATTTGTTAATGTTAAAATTGTTCTTAAACACTTGACAACTAGGGTTCTGCTCCAAAGACCTTAGTGGGAAGAGTTGCAGGTGTTGTGAGGAATCCTGAACTATAGATATTACACTAAATGATAGCCAGACATTTTTATTTTAAGAAGTTAAAGTTTGCAGCCCAATGCTTCCAAAAAACATCTTCCTCCTCAGTAAAGTATTCAAGCACGTTCTTAACTCCTATTGAATTTTATGATCTTGAAGCATATGTCTGAACTGATGCATTTTGAATAGGGAGGGGTATACAGCACAGATCTGGTAAGTGTCATTCTGCATCTGTGCCCAAAGCATTTCATGAATCATGAATGTTTCTATTCCCTCTGGAATACTTTATTTTCTAAATAGGTGGCAAGATCACATAAAAGAGAAACTTGCTAGCAAGCCTCGTATATGTTACCTATTCATAATTAAACTTAAAGAGCAGAAAAATTTCTGCAGTGCAGATACTGCACATCCATTGGTGGATAGGGAGTATGAGGACTACTGCAATAATGTCCCAGCTACTTCCTCAGCTCATTTTGAGGGCAGGAGCATGCTAGAATTACATTGTGTGTATGTATGTAGAATAAAAACCTCTCTACTTTGAACGCTGTTCACCTAGTTGCTATAAGCCTATCATGTTAAACAGTCAAGAGCTACTTTTACAGATACTAAATTTAAGAGTGATTAAGATTTAAGAGCAAATCTTCTGGGGCAAAAAACCCCACGTTCTGCTTCTCTGCATGCTTTCTTGAACTGGCTTGTTTGCATTTTGTTAAACTTCTAACTTCAGCTTTTCTAAACTTAGTTGTCTCAGGTGCAATACTTCAGGACTTGTCCTTGAACCTACGGAATAAGAAATCAGCATGAGCTTTTATCCTAACCAATGGTATTTTATGACCTTATCTACACTGAATTACTTAATGTCACTAGATAGCTTCTGTTGTTACAAAACCTCTGAAATCTGATGAACAGGAGCTTTTAACAATTACTTCTACTAATTAATGCACAACAACCCCGTTTTCAATCCCTCCTTATTAAACAGAGGAAATAATGTGTTGCATGATTTTATCGATTGTTATAGCTGTTCAATAGGTATCTCTAGAGAATTGTTGTCATTGAAAATTGATTTATCATTGAAAAAAGACTTCTAAGGTGAAGTTGATGTGCTGCTTTTTTTTTTTTTTAAATTTAGTATTAGTGAAAGGAAGAACTGATTAGTGTTTAGAGTATTGAAGGGTAGAGACCTCGTGTATGATTTTTTCTTTTTTTCCCTAGAACATTTTGAGGTTTATAAAAATGCTGATTTCTGTTTGTACAGTACAGAGTTGGGGATTTTTTTAGCATATGGATTTCTATTTCTGACTTTTTAACAATTACCTTTGGAATAAAGCTATCCAAAGTTCTTGTGGTGATGTCCAGTTTGTGAATTTGGCTCCTCAGAGCTTGTCAATTTAGCAGTGACAGGGCTCAGGACTCAGCCTGCCTTAGCCAAATCTTTCAAGTTTCAGTTTTCAAGGATGTCTTAGACTTTGTAGGAAAAGGTCTCTTTTTGGACAAACATATGACTTTGAAAGTGTGCTTATCTGTTCCTGTGATTGGGACAGAAAATACAGAAGCGTAAACATATGTTTGACTCATCATACAGTATAAAAAGAAGTTAGGCAGAGGGCTTTGGGGAATTTGCTTATCTTCAATGGACTCTTTGTCTTTCCCTGTCCGTTTCTCTTTGAAGTGCCACCCAGCCCCTTTTTAAGAGTTCATCAAATTTAGTGAAGTAATATCTTCTATTAAATTAATTCATACAGGTAGCAAAACAAAAAGTATTTTGGGCCCTTGTTTGCCTCTTATTTGCCTTATATGCTTAGACTGTGCCACTGTTATGAATACAGGAACAGATTATTTTTTTTTAAATCAGATACCTTCTGCCCACATGAGCTACACTATCAAATCAAAAGATAAAACCAGGCTTCGCAAAATAAATGAACTAGTGCACAGGCTCAGAGATATTTTTCTTTTTCCAAAAGCAGACATGTAAAACAGCCTTACCAACCCAGTAGCAATACACAGGGGTACGTATGTAGAGAAAACCTGAGCTCTTAAAATTAATGAAAATCAGTAAAGCTGTAACTCAAAAACACTGGTGAAAATGCCATAATATAACGAAATAATTATTTATAATAATAACTAATTGTGGGCATTAGTCAAGTAAAAATGGTAAATCATTTTATTAAATACTAAGAACACACTGAATAATTTAAAAAAATTGCTCTCAACTATCTGCTTATAAGATACGTGCAGTTCTTCTGAAAAAGTTCATAACATTTCTAGCACATTTCTGTAATTTCTTTCGTTAGCATTTAGGGAACAGAACTTGAAATTTATTGAATAACTACCTTTAATACAAATGTGCTTAAGGTGGGTGTAGGTTTAACGGTAGATCTGAGTTTCTGAAGAAAAGTATAATTATGGAGACCTAAGATATGTGACAACTATAAGCATTGTGACATTCCATTGCATCTTTCAGTGCCTTGTCCCTTTTTTTTTTTTTTTATACTGCATGTGAACTTATTTCAGTGGTCAGTGTAGAGCAGAGGACAAACCCTAACCAAGTATTTAATGTGACTTAGTAAAGCAAAACAATTAAGTCATTTTTATCAGAAAGACCAAGACCTTTATAACGAACATCATGACGATTACAGACTCTGCCTTTCTGAGAAAGTGATACAAACGCTGGACCCCACAAGTTACACCACATCACAAAATAAGACAATGTTAAAAGCAACACGAAAAATCAGCTGCCTTTGTATGTAATATTGAACATTAACAGTGTCGGGGTGTGTTTTGGGTAATGACAAGTAAATTAGCGGTCTAGTCTAGAAATGATTACAAAGCTTTGTTAATGATTAAATATTATTTGGGGATTTAAGAAGTTCAGAACTTGTCACTGGGGGAGAGGGGAGAAAGAGAAACCTCATACTCACAGTCACCCCTTGAGACAGAATCCACAGTCTAAACTGAAAGAGACCCTTAAGATCACTGAGTCCAACCATCAACCTAATGCTGCCAAAACCATCACCAAACCCTGTCCCTCAGCACGACGTCTATCCATCTTTTAAACACCTCCAGGGATGGTGATTCAATTACTTCGCTGGGCAGCCTGTTCCAGTGTTTGACAACAAATCATTTATTTACTGCATCTTTCGTGTCTAATAACTATAAACACTTTCCTTGGTAAAATGAAAATGCGCTTTCACAAATATCAGAGGAAATTAGCTGTGCATTTGTCTAAAATTGACTATTTTAATTGAAGATACAAAGTAGATCTTAACTGAGCATTTTGCCTTTCAGCACCAAGCTCCAGCCTTAGGACACCTGGGCTCTAACAGCTGGTTTCTTTTGTAACTGCCTCCAGTTACCACTTTTGAAAGCACGCTCTTTTTTCTGCTTGCTACAGAAAAACCACAGCACATTTCTGCAAGAAATCAAAGGTATAGCTTTTTCTCCTTAGGTTCAGAGTGTAATTCATAGAGGTTTAAGATGTCTCCTCTCCAGACAGAAGCAATGAATGTACAAAATTGTTTCATTTCCAAACACACACCTAAGGTTTACAATCCTTCTCTCTCTTTCTCCTCTATTTCTCTACCACTCACATCATCCAAGAAACAAAGATGTATGCCAGGCAGACATTATAACTATCTTTGCTAACATCTGTTACAGGCCAATTTCAATGCTATTGCTACTTCCCTTCTCATTCTGTATGTATGAGCTGGTATTAATATCTCCAAGGAAAGTAAATGCATGAATCAATGTGTCTGAATTAAATAGGGCTGAACGAATGAAGCATATGTATGAAAGCGGGTGTGTTGTGTTTGTACATTCAGGTACTGTGCTGAGCGTTGCAGGTGGCGTGGGATACAGTGTGGAGGCCACATCCAGCTTGACAGAGAAAGGCAGACAGTCCGGAGGAAGAGGTGGGGAGACCCTTCGTGTGAGGTGTCAGAGCCTTCCTCAAAAACAAGGTGTGGAGGGGGCAGACTCTGGGGCTGTGATGTTTGTCTGCTCTGCTGCTGCACAGGTCTCAAGGAGAGGACTGGTGAACAGCTGCCCCATCAATAAAGAGTCCCACATGAGCCAAGCAGAAGGAGGGAGGAGATGAAGGACAGAGCATCAGAGGGCATCAGGAGCAGGAGGTGAAAGCTGTGAAGACGTGGTGGCTGTGAGGTCAGTGCCTAGGGTAAGGAACCGTTCCCAAAGTGAGATGGCTTTGGAAAATGCACTGTGTCCATCCTGGGAAGAAAACTGGGTGGGAGGGGTAGGCACTTTCAGAAGCTGTTTCTGCAAACTGCTGCTGTGAATAGACACTGTGTACGTTGTAACTGCCTTTCTAGCTGTTCACCCTTCTCTTGCGAGCAGCCCTTGCAGAAGCTGCGAATGGGAGTGAGGTTTGTTGCAGAGCTGCTGAGAGTGGGTGGGCAGTTACTCACCTGCCAGCTGCCCTGTGGTCAGTCTGCTCCGAGCAGCCTCCAGCCCTGCGTCCGCTGGAGCACGTCTGCACCCAGCGAGGGGATGCTGCTTTTACTCTCTAGCCTCCCCAGCCCAGTTCATCCCCCAGTCAATAAGGCAGCCCGCTGGTAGTCAGTGAGTAATAGCCGCAGCCAGCGCAGCATCGACACTGCCCCCAGCCCTGGTGGCTCTCCCTCCTCCGCTCATCCATCTTCCCTGTAACGCAAGTCAGAGTTTCGGAGTCAGCCACCTCCAGCTGTCCCATCCTACCAGTCCGCTAGGAGAATTTTAGCAAAAGAGTAAGAGGAGATAGAAACCAGCAGCCGGCTTGTAAGGGAGAAAGGTGGCTTGGCTGGTAGATGTGAGGGCGATAGATACCTTTTTGTACTGTCCAAATTTGCACCATGCACTATAGAGTATAGTGGTGGCTGAAAACTTTGTCTATTCATTCTTCCATTCCATATGACTGTCCTGTCCTACTCTGAGTGGGAACAGTGTATGGCCCAGGAGCTGAGTCTACTTCACGCTATATACTATTCTGAAGCCTGGCGTCACTGCTATTTTGCTTTATGTGATAGCAATAGGCATTTTTGCAAGAGAAAAATATGTACAGGAAGCTCTCCAAGGTCAATATAACAGTGTAAATAGCCAGATGCTATTTCCCTGTGAATTACAAGGTTGAGCAGCCAAACATCTCTTAGTCATGTAAATTACGAAAATTCTGAGAACTGCAGTGCAGACAAGAAATCTAAGGCTGCTGAATCATTTTCTCTGGTTCAAAAATGACCATATCTTATCCTTTTGTTCTAGGTTTTATTTGCATTCTATGATTGTGTTTCTTCCTGTCAGATATAGGGATGGAGTTAACATCTTTGCTTTAGGATATTGCTCTTTCATTATCAAAAGAGGCAATCGGCAGACTTGCAGAGACTCTTTTCAAGATGTGGGAAAAATAATACAAAACTAGGATTGAGCTATTTCTCTTAAGCTATCTGCAGTTAAAGTAATTATTAAACCCCAGGACAGGTTTAAGGGTAATCCAGACAAATATTGTTTTCATCAAAGCAATAGTGAAGTCATCTGCTTTCTCCCTGTTGCCTTAGGACCAACTTTAGAAAAGGCATACCATCAAGTGAAATTGGAATTATTTTGCTCCAGTTCCTTTAAAGTTCAATGTTTATCAGTTACTGCTTGTAGCTATCTGATGTAAGACTACTTGCTTTCTGCATAGTGCCACTGATAGGTGGGGTTTTTTCCCCACTTTCATTTGGGAAGTTAGAAATGTACAGTCTTTATAGTAAAAAAACAGCGCAAGATGAAAACACACTTGTTTTTCTAGTACAATAAATAAATAAGGGCTGTGCACAAAACAAGTGGGATTGATTTGAAAGACGGATAACCAAAATACTGTGAATACAGAACAGATATGAGAATAGCAGCATGCGTTAATGCTACAGACTTCAGTCTTGTCTAAGAAATATGGATAAATGCTTGTCCTTTGTGGCTCCTTCTGGCCATGCCCAGGAGAGGTAACTTAGAAAACCCAGGCACCTACAGTGACTCCTGAGAAAACAATCAACAGAAACAACTAAAAAGATGAGTAGAAACCTGAACGTGCATGGAGCAAACCGATTAAGACCAGCTCACGGAGGCTGTACACGCAGGGTAAGGGTCTCCTGCACGGCACGTTTTCCTGCAGCGCGCCCTCACTAACGCTTGAAGTCTCTAAAGGAAACAAAACACTGGTATCAGCCTGTCAGAGATTTTCAGTCCAAGGACAATCTCAGCACACCGGATTAGATGTAACCTCCACGGCTCAGATTTATGCATCTGAGGATTAAAGCCATTTGGTAGGAAAAACACCAAGAATGGGTGCCTGGGCACAATTTAAGCTTTGAGAATATGTCAACTATTTTTAATTACATCAGAAGGATTTTCACTTCAGTAGCTCTGCTTCATCAAAGATAAAGTCAAATAACAACAGGTAAAGTGGCAGAGGAAAATATATGGCATAACATTTCACAAAATGATTTATAATTTCAGGATTGTTCATGCCAGGACAAAGTGAGTGGAAAATGCACCTAAATTAGAATAATTAGGGCTAATATACCCTTTGCACTGGCATGAATAATTATTTAATCCACAGATCAGAATTTGGATTCCTCTGATATTTTTATATTTAATAGAATGTAAGAGGATAATAGAAGAAAGAAACAGCACTGCATCTGGAAGAGGTTTGTAGTCCATACAAACTTAATCATTTAAGCTAATTCTATTCCATTCACTGTTTCTTCGGCTTGATCAGTCTATCTGCTTTCCTAGTGGAAACAGAATTCTTTTTTTCCCCCTATTTTTTCTGTTAATAATCTTTCTCACTCTCACATGGCTTCTCTCAGTGATGCTGTCAGCAAGATGATGCCTAGTCCCAATTAGAAATTCAATCAATATTCACATAATGAGAGTTCTAGAAAAACCATGTCATTTAGTTCAAAGACATGGATATATTACTGTAGCTATTCAGGTTTCAAGTAATTTAGGGCACCTCAGTAAAAAAAGATAAAATAAAGCTGAAAGGCTTAGAGGTAGTTAATTGTTACTATGGCAACTTCCTAAATAAGCTTTAGATTCTAGTCATTATTCAGTTTATTTGGAGGCTGAACAGAATCATTAAAGATGAAACTTAGTTAAAGCTCAGAACAGTTCTGGGATCTTACAGTTTCCTGCTGGTCCTTATAGAGTTACTTAAAGTTTGTCCATTTCAGCTTTGAACTGTGT
>JAOXJM010000002.1:11129380-11142367 GCA_026413425.1 Tringa solitaria | reverse complement strand
GAATTTCTTCCTAATATCTAATCTAAATTTCCCCTCTTTCAGTTTAAAACCCTTATCCCTTGTCCTGTTGCTATAGTCCCCCATAAAGAGTCCCTCCCCTTCTCTCCTGTAGGCCCCCTTTAGATACTGGAAGTCTGTTATAAGGTGTCCCTGAAGCCCTCTCTTCTCCAGGCTGAACAACTCCAACTCTCCTAGCCTTCTACAAACATGCTCTAAGTTACAAGACCACTCATCTTTAAGCTCCCATCTGCAATGAGAACTAGAATTAACTTTTTCATGGATGTTATTGAGATAATGCATAAGAATTTGACTTTCTTGTGCTAAAATCCATGTTTGGTTTTATGCACTTTCAGGCATGTCATATGCTTATGAGGCTGGGCCACGGATTTTAAGTTCAGGCCCTTTAAATTGCTACCTGTTGCCAGGTCTTCTGAACTACTGCTTTCCAGTTCTTTTCTTGGATTTTAACTTTTCCAAAATTCAGGGGCAATTCAGCAGTAGGCTGTCTTCTCTTTTAAGGACTTCTGTATAGTTGTCCACAGGTCTTTAAGGGAATACAAATGCAAGCCCACTGCCTGCCACTGCTTTCCAATGCCCAAAACCTTGGAATTAAACTTTTGCAATATTCAGTTATATTGCATCAAATCCATTTTCACAAGTGAAACTTTCTCAGAATCATCTATTAAGTCATGCTACCTTTTATTTTAACAGCATAGTTAGTGGTTTTCATGTAATGTTTAGGTGTGAAATCATTACCGTGAATAATTCAAATGTGTTTTTTGTATCTTGGTTTTTTTATTCACACTCTCCATTAACAAAGAAAACCTGGTGAGTAGAGTGCTGCAAGAACACTAAATGCATGAGTTGATAAAATAAAATATATATACTGAAGCATTTCTAAGAGTGATTTATTATTCCTGAAGTACAACATAATTACAGCATTTGTTGATTCTAATGTTGTTATTATACTTTGACCTATTTCTTAAAAACCATTTGCAGCTAGTGTGATTCTTGTACAAACTTCATCAGAAAATAGCACTGCTGATATTATTATGATAGAACAAAGAAAATAATATAAAATGAATTTGCTAACAAATCAGGGACTATTAAAATTATCACTGTATCCACTTAACTCACCATTTAAATCAATTTGCTTTATTCTTTCAACAGATTCCTGTCTCATTCCCTGCTCTTGGCTCATGACCTCTTTCCTCATGCCCTACCCTCACTCTGTGGCTAGCTACTTAACATAATTTTTTAGATCCTTCTCATTCATTGTGTGGCTTCAGTGCCTTATTTGCTGCACCTCTCTGACTCCCTTTGGATGGAACATTCACTAATGCCCTCAGAGGCTTTTATTTGTGGTTTTTTATTATGGAATCTGAGCACTTAACATAAACTGATGACTTTATCTTCACAACACACCTGTGAGACATTCTTCCCATTTTACATATGAGGAACTGAAGGATAGGATAAAGGTGCAATACTAAAAGGTGCAGAGGTAGATTGGTTGGTTTGTTTGATATCCAATTTCCAAGACATACCTTAACCATTTATACTAATGAATAAATTCAGTGGACAGTTCGATTAGCTACTTTTCAAGTAGTCCTGCAAACCAGACCCAGATGGAAAGAATTAAATACCCTTTAATAAGCACCTGCTGAAAAGCATTGGTTTTCATCAGTTGCTCAACAATACACACTTGGTAATTTTTTGGCAGAGTTAAAATGCAATTCTCCAGAGCAGCTTGTATCCTTTTAAACCATAATCATTTTTAAACCTTGTCTCACTTTAAACACTATTGCAACAAATGCAACATTAATGATATAGGTGCCATTACACCACTCTGACCACAATCTACAGCTCATGTGAAAAATATATGAGCAGGCAATGAAAGACTCTCTCATGAAAGCACATACTGACATAAGTTAGAAACCTGAGGTCATATTAGTCTTATTTTCTGGTGAAAACAGCCCTCCCAAACCACAACGGGTCACAATTTTTTAAGTCCATTTGACAAACTACAGTGGTATTAAATTTCCTAATTAGCAGTTTTAAGATACTCATGTTGCAGGTTAACCTATAAGCTTTTTCCCCAGAATCTTTCTGGTAAAGGACAGAAGAATTTTTTCTCAATATGTGTAAAGTTATTGGAAATATGATGCTAAAACATGACAAAGCCATAAGCTATTGATAACAGGTTCCCATAACTGACAGTGTTAGAGAATATCACCAGAAATCTGCTGGTTTTGGAAGTTCAATTAAATCAATAACCTCCAGTTAGGAAAAGGTAGCCTTGGCATCGGTAATTTCCTATATTTTTGTAGTATTGACTATTACATCTATCTTTGAAATACGCTTCCAAGATACGAGAGATGATTTGAAGACCAGCTGATTTAATCAAACAGACCGATCCCTAAATTCCTATGAGGTAGTCTGCAGGAATGTGGTCTTTTTTGAATGTGGGGGTTTTGTTTGTTGTTTTTTTTTTCTGTGGGAGAGCTTAATATTCAATTATGTTCATGTAAACTTGGAAATTAAACCTTTCTCATGATTTCATGTTGATTTTTTAAAAAGCTACAGCTGGGCTTTTCCTTTCATAAATGTGATTTTCAGCTGATTTTTGGCTTAAAAGTGAGAAAAAAAGTCCCCATTATTTATTTAGCTAATTTCATTGAGTTGCAAAGTACCTCTTAGCATGCTTTTGAAAAGTTAACTGTGAAGCTAATATTACAGTAATGTTAGTTGGTACAAACTAATTAATTCTAATTTTCTGCTTAATTAATGGGAGTAACTTTTTATTGGGGAAAGGGACATTCAGCTGTCAACTAAAGAAAAAAATCACTTTGAAACTGATAAAATGAAGTGAGATAATAGTTGTTCTCCTTTAGGGTGCTTAAGTGTGTAGGAGCATGGCATCAACTATGCTTAGGGCAAATGTTTTGCTCTTTGAAGAGGAAAAAAACTGGAAGATTAGTAAGTCAACCTTGGTTATGATCTTTTCTGGGTTTATAGTATTAGATAACTATTGTCCTTAAAACATTCAAGGCTGGGGGTCTATAGAGAGCCAGTCACCACCTGGCAGAGTGGGCAGGTTTGTTAACTTATTTTGTTTCACGGACCCTTTGCTAAGCATAGCGCAAACCTGTTCTATGCTATTCATTTCCTTGCTTCAACAAATGAAGCGCTTTAACTGTTGTTTCATGATTGTGCTGGGAAGGAATATGTCTGGTCTATTTTTAACAGTTTTGTGTCAGAGGGAGAGGTGTCTTCTTTTCAAGGCTTTTCAAAGTAGAAGAGACCTTAAAAATGTATTTTGCTTTATCAGCTCACAGTGCTCACGCAAACAGAAATGAGACAGGGAAGAACAGGAAGGTCAAACTTGCATAAACACACCGCTGCACATGTTAACTGCCAGGAGAAAGAGCAACATGCATCTGAATGGAATACATTATGCAAAGAAGACAGAAGATGCTATTCTGGCAAAGTCAAATTTCTCCATCATGCAATCTCCCATGTGCTAAAGTTTAGAAGTACTATTTCCTTTTAGTAATGTAAGGAACATAAACTAAAATGGATTATTATGAATCTGAAATGATGCTTTTAACAGCAAAGACAGAAGGCGCTTTAAAATTTCTTTTAAAGTTTAGAGACAGCAAACATATATTTCTGCTTCTATCAGAAAAAAAAAAATCTAAATTTCCTAGCACTATCATTCTAATAAAGCACTACTTCTTTCCAGGAATTCCCCCTGCTGCTACAGAGAGAAAATCCACCAGAAGTTGACCTTTTTATCTTAAATTTCATATGCAGCAAGTATCTAAATCCGACACGATATTATTTTAGAGATGAAATTCAAAGTCAACAGTTTTCTTTGAAAACAGCTATTTGAAACCTTTGAGGGACAGATATTTCTAATGGGGCAAATGTAGAAACATAATTTTAAACTCTCACCCTTAAATAATTCAGATTCATTTCGATAAATCCAGTGTTCGCTATGCATGGAAGATCTCTTTCTGTCTTACGACGAGCCCTGGGCACTTCGGACTGCTCTTTTATTCTGCTGCTTCCTATATTAGTGCTCCCTCATTCTGCTCATGTAATTCACTCAGATTTGTTTTTACGTTCAAGAAAATGCCTCTTCAGTTATTCAGATTAAGTTTGCTGTAACTGTGGGAGAACTGCCTGGCTTTCCCCATGATGCAGTGAAGCAGGACCCCGCAGCCCACCTCAGGCCAGGCTGGTGACATGCAATCTCAGCTTTGCTGGTCAGCCTCCTCTGTCTCTCCACTGACAATACTCAAGGACTGTTGGAGAAGCTACGCTGTCTGGCACTATCTCTATTGGAAAGGAGCATTTGTATTTGTAACGCAAAGCAGACGTGATTTTAGAACCTGATCTCTTTGACATCAAAGGCTGCAGAAGATTAGAAATGCTTAGATTTGCAGTACATTAAAAAAATGTATTTCCCTGTAAAAGAATTGGTTTTCTCAACTCATTTGCCTTGCTTCTCTCGAGTGTATATTTCCAGTTGTGCCTTAGTGTATTCTGGTAGTTCTATGAACTGTGTATCTTTTTTTTTTTTTTCCTTTTTTCTTCAATTAGTTCCTCTGGGACTGTTTTATTAAAGTCTTTTTGGCATTTAAAATATGTAGATGATATCATTAATCTGATTAAAGTGTAGGTACAAGTTGATAATATGAAATGTGAAAAAGCTGTGCAAGATACAATTACTAATATAATTATTTTCATTATAAATACAATTGCATTTTCAGTTGTTGCTCACTTAACCTTTTTAAGGTTTTCCCATCTCTGAGACAAATAAGCTGTTTCATTAGCTCCAATCTGCTGTCACGAGACGCCGTTTTTCTGCTTCTTTAGGAGGTATTAAGGTACTGATGACTGAGGTGGACAGAATCATTAGCAGAAGGATACAAGCCTTTTATCTCTCTGTGACTGGTCTGAACTCAAACAAGTGAAGACAGCTCAGCTAGTAGAACTGTTCATTTTCCTCTGGGGATAAGCAACTGAGGTCTCAGTTTATTTTCTAGTGGACAAATGGTTTTACTGTAAAATCATGACAAGCTATAGACTTGTAGGTAATGCCAGAAAAGAGCCATGAAATACCATTTCATCTCTAGAAGTGTCCCAGGAATTATCTGAAATACCCACTCTATTCTGCTTCACTGGCAGGCTACCACAAATGACATTTTATGACTACACTAGAGTGGCTCTTGCATCTGGGCATGATGGCAGCAAAATAAGCTGATGCCATTGCAAAGCACAAATGGTGAAAATAATGATGAGGAAGTGACTCAAGATAAGAATTCAGGGTGAAGAAAAGAGGCTTAATTTCAATGGGAAAGAGAGCAAGCTCCTGGGGTTTACATAGGCTAATTTTAGTGTGATACAGTGCTCCAGGGGAGCTATTGTGTTTCGAACTGAAATTGGTCTGTATCTGATCCCACCACTTCTCTTCATGTCAATTCTAAGTGAGCGGTCATGGAGAGACTGTGAGCTGGTGGAGACTGAACTGAAGGAAAATGCTTGTTTTGAAGCCCACTAGTCCACATGAGTTCCCATACCTACACTACAGCTGGGACTAATCAGTAGATGATGCTTTTCTCTGGGTTTTTCATGCTCCCCAGATAGCACTGACTTGAACTAATGCAAGCAGATACTTCCAAACCTAAAACTAGATCCTTCAGGGCAGTAATTCAAAGATGAATTTGTTGATGTAAATCAAGGAAGACTTAATTCAAAAAGCTTGTATCTGTACAATTATTCATAAACAGCTATCCCAGGGATTTCTTGATCTCTTAGAGGAGGAGGCCAAGAGACTAGAATTCTGTTCTTGCTAACACTCTCTCAGTACAATGTGTGCTGTGAGATCATTTTCTTCCTGTGTATTTGGTTTGCTCACCTATCAAATGAGTCCATAATAATAATTTAGATTTTCAGATGTATTTTTTTTTAATTTTAGTTATTAGGGTCTATAAAATCCTTTAAAGTTTCCATATATGTTTGTTTGCATGTACGTGTCTCCTTCTCTTACTCTGGTAAAGTGTCTTCTAATTGCATGAGGCTGAAGTTAGTGAAATGCCAGAGGGAGAAGGTGTTACATATCCGTTGAAATTAGGGTGACTTGAGCACGTATTTTTCTCATAGATTTGATTTCAGTGTACAGGAATAAAAAAAATAATTGCGCAGGCTTTCCTGATGGGAAGCAAGTGAATGAAACATCAGAACTGCTCTTAATCTGTATGACACCTTAAAGAAGCGCACAGGAACCAATTCTGTCTTTCAGCCACAACTAAGGGTTGCAAAGCTACCCTAAAATCCCAGTGAAGAAAACCCAGTACGCAGCTGCCATTCAAAAGCTCAGCCCTACAGGCTACCTGGTTAAAAGGCTGAGGTACAATGTAGCATTAGAGAAGCAATGTGGAAGAACATAGCAAACAAGATCTGCAGGTGATGGCTTACAGACAAGTTTTTTTGCTAAGCAAGCAGCAAAACTCCATTAAGTATTAAAAAAGATGACTATACAGAATAGCAGATTAATGTACAGCTCTGAAAAAAGACTCCTGATGCACATTCAGTGTTTAGCATGTATGCTGGATAAAACGTCAGAGCCTGATTTTTGCAAAGATTATTAAAGATTGTATTAATTCCTCTAATGCCTAGGAAGCAACGGTGACTGAGCCCTCCTGTGCAAGGCAATTATCCCAGAATAGTTGGCAGGATCTAAAGTTGAACCCTAAGAATACTAGAGTTAGAGCACAATTGGGAGTTTTAATCCCTTTTCTGGAACACAGGACAGTCCCTGGCCTCTGCTGCTGTGTGGGCTTCTTTGCATGCTCTCAGTGCCATTCCCCTTGATTCTCTCCTTCTGAGCAAAAGGAGTATCTGCCGAGATTCACACACACTTTCTGTGTGGGGCCTGAGAGCCCCTTTAGCCTGTCCTAGGTACTACACAGATTGCATGGAGTGGCCATGGATGTAATGCATCCAGAGTGAATTATGAGACCCTGGTAAACATCACTTTAGTTCTGTAACTTCAGAAAGGTGTGAAGTGAAAGGTGTTTAATTAGGAAGACAAACAAAAAACACAAGAAAGAATGAAGAGATAACAATAATGAGGCAGGGGAGGAAAAAGGAAGCCAGTGTTTAGTGACTCCACGAAGAATAGAAACATATGGAAGCAACTATTCAGAAATAGGCAAACTCTAATTGAGCCTGTTTTCATTGCCGCTGTGCTATTGTAAACAGCTGAAGGGAAGGCTTTCTGAAAGAAACAAGCATGGATTACAAGAGAAGAGGAAGTAATATTCATGAAGCATTTAATGAAAAGAATGATCAACAGGCTTCCTAATGCAATGCCTCATCCCAAACACTAGAAATGCTTTGAAGTCTGATGGCTGTTCTCTCTCTTCTTCCTCTCCAAAAATGTGGTTGTCTAAAGATAGCGCGTTATCCAACAGAAGCATACTTCAAAAATTTTCAAATGTTGCCAGAAAGATTTTGTTTTCTTTTAAGTTATGTCAATTAGTTTTGCTTTTGTAATTCTATTAAAATGGGTCTATAGGTCCAAAATCAGGTATTAGGAGATTTTGTTGTGGTTCACAACATGCAGTCCCTCAAACTTGGAGGAGCAAGGAACAGAAATTTATGTGAGATGACAGTGGATATCAATCATCCTCTAGGAATACCAGAGAATTACAAGGACGTAATCTCTGACTAATGGTTGCACAGTAAAACATCTGCTGAACAATTTCATGTAACACACTGATTCATTCAGCTGTCAGCCTGGTGACAGGCTGACACCTAGTAATTCCTGATTAGTAAAAGCTGTAGTAGCTGGATGTCTTTGTTCTAAATACATTGACCAAACCCAAGGTCAGTACACCATAGTTTGGACACAAACCTTCTGGAAGAAAACACTGTTTCTAGATACAGAAATTTTAAGAACTTTCAGCATAAATAGTGATAAACTCCATATATATTGTTTAGGAATATTTTAAAAACTGCTGAAACAGCAGCCCTTCTTCTAGTTGAGAAATGTATGCCAAATAATAAAGGCTGTCACCCCAGGCATTCAATTCTAACTTCCTGGATGCTTTCCTATGCTGTGGTCAACCAAACCAGTAGAACAGCAAATGGTTTGGCTAGGAGCACTCCCAGTGTTCAGTGAAGTTCACAAGATTCGTGGTTTTGTAAGGCATGCAACTGCTGGGATGGGAGACTGGGACATCTTTTGATCTACACAGTGCTGGCTCTTGCTGTATGCTTGGCCCATCTATCACCTGCTCCCTGCATGTGCCATCTATAGCGGTAAAGAATGGGTGCAAAATTCAAGTATAGATTGCCACCCCTTATCCATCCTTTCATTGTAATGGGGTAGTAGCTGGAGGGCCTCTCTCCTTTACTCTGAGGGGTAGGGTCTGGCTGGCTGTGCTGCTAGGCAGACCGGACCATCCCCAAAACTTCTTGAGAGAGCATGGCCCCAGAGTTGGACCTGACTTATGGAAATTACCTCTGGATGATTAAATGCCGGCATTCATATCCAGCAGATGCATAAAATTAAAGAGACAATTTAGAAGATTCAAGTGTGGAAAGGACAGTAAAAGAGAAGTGGGGCTACTAGCTCTTTCTCACAAACATTGCCCTCTTCAATAAAATCTTTGTCACCTGTAAGGTGACTATTTTGGGAATGTTTAGTTTTTCGGCTGTACTTGCATGTCTGCAGAACTATGGTGGAAGGCTCAATCACACAGTTTATTTGAACTGTGTTTATACTGTGTTAATCTCAGGCCTCCAGGTTTCTTTGGATGTACTCGTGGGAGATCAGGAAGAAATTATTTTTTTTATTTTGATATACTGTTTGGCTTTGGGATATTATTTCTACTAACCTCTGCAGCATTGGGGTTTGGCTCCAGCTACAGGTAGAAATTTGGCAAGGTACACACAGAAATCTGCACTTGATGTATTATGTTTTTCATACAAGAGAAAATCTGAATTCTGTGGAGAATGTGTTAGTAAGCTGACAGAAAGAGCAAAGAGCATGAAATTCAGATGTGTTTGGTTGGTGTTTTGCTAATCCACTTAGCATAAAGCCAAGCACAGATATGAAGCCAGATGGGAATTTTCTCTGCATCAGATCATGAGCAGGTATTAAGGTTTGTTTTCTACTCTTCCCGCCAGAGCGAGTCATGATCTTACACCAGGCTCACCTGGGAGCTTTATTTAGCAAAGCCACTGCTCTTAGAGGGATGTTATTAGCCCCATGACTCTATTATTACTGCTCCACCTGTGTGAAATTGCAGCAACTTTGAGTAGGCCTCTGAATGGGCACAAGGAAGTATTGTGTCACCTCAGCTGTGAGACGGTGCTTGGATTTGTCTGCAAGAGACATTGCTGGCATTTTTAATGAATGGCGTTGGAACCATGGCCCCGTGGGTCAGGAAGTCCATTTTAACTCTGCGCTCCTGAGCCACTGCAGTCCACATACTGCTGAATCCATCCAGCAACGCAACAGGCAGCCACACGCCTCTTATGAGCATTGGCAGAGCTTTTAAGTGAAACCTAGACACTAGGCAGGTCTATGCTATCACACCACTGATGGCTGAGAGCATGCAGTGCAGCAAAACCTAAGAGCCTCTGAAATTTTACATGTGGAAACTTAAGCATCAGTAAGTTTAGATAGTGGGTTTTGTGACTGAGAACGATGCCCAAATATTGGAAAAAAGCCATAAAGGAGAGGTCCTCTTGCACACAGCCCTAAGTCTTGCCCCTTTAATACCGAGAAAATGCCATATGTTTCCATGGTGAGTCATTTTTACTTCAAGGGAAAACACAAAGCAAGAAAAGAGTAAAAAAGTAAGCTTAAGGAAGGACCACCTTGTTGGTGCCTTTGCTTTTCAGCCCCACGGAATGCAGCACCCCTGCCGGTGGCAGCCTGCGAGGCACAAGGGGGCAGAGCAGGGAAGAGAAAGTGAGCTCTGTACTTTGGCGTTTCCTATTTTACAACGTAAAATTTTATGGCCACATGCTTATTGATAAAAATTTCTGCTGTTTCTCATGATCTACTTAATCTTTGGGTTAGGCTTGTCAGTGACGCCCTCTGACTTCATGAAGTTTTTCTTGGAGTGGCTCTGGTTCCTGTCTTTTTGTGTACTATTCTCCATCGTTCAGCCAGTCAGACTTTTGCACACACTTTTATATTTTGACAAAATTAACTTGGCTCGGCTTTTAAATACATTCAAATGCCACGCAGTTCATCTTGCTTGCATAACCCCAGAGAAAGCACACCATAATCTCCTCATGAAACACAGAAGCTTCACCACCTAACATGATGAAACCAGAACTCTGCTGCGAGCAGGCATTAAGATCTGTCAAAGATCAAAGAGCTGTATTTCTGACCACACCAGAAGCATAAACACGCTCAGCTTAAAACTTGCAGTCCTTTTAGCGTTTGTTGCCACTCAGTGAGAAGAAAACGTTGGAGGCCCTCAGGTACTGTCCTCCTAGGCCTACTCAGGAGAGGCCTGACGCCTGAGGTGAAGGCCAGTGGTGCGCGAGAGGCCGCTGAGCAGCAGGCGGTTAACGGCCGCCCAGGCCGCGTGACGCCGGCGGGCTATTTAAATGCCCCTGAGGTAACGTTCGCCTCTTCCCTCCCTCAGGGTCGGCCGGCGGTGGCTGGAGTTTCCCGGTGATTTCTGCGAGGAGAAGGCTGGGCTCTGCGGCAGAAGAAGATGCGAGGAGAGGGCGGGAGGGAAAGGGCCCCATCCTTGGCTGCTCCTCCCACACGCTGTCGGTGGGTGTTGTGTTCCCAGCTGCGCGGCGAGCGGTGGTTGCCAGGCTCCTGCCTTAATTAAGCCGAACAGCTGCTTTAATTAGAGGTAGCAATGTGAACTTTTGAATAAGGGTGACTCCGTCAGCATGGCTTTGGACTGACTGAAAGTTTATAAGGCCTTGGTGATGATTGAGGTGTTGCCTGGGTGTTGTCCTGTGTACATGGTTTGAATTAAAATTAATTTGTTGCTGTGGATTTTTTGGTGGGTTTTTTTTTTTTTTGCTTGTTTGTGGTTTTTTTTCCTCTGGGATGTCTTGGTTGGGGCTCTTAAAAAAAATTCTCCTTTGGGGTTGCCTGGCTGTCCTATGTGAGAGCTGAAGAGCAGGTAAGTAAGGGTCCGGGCACTGGTAGAGCCCATAAACCTGCCTGCTTGACTCCTTAGGCATATCATAGGTCCTTTGGCCTTCTCTTTGCATTGGGCTGTTGGGTGCAGTTCTGTGGGCATTGTGCCTACTAGTGGACGAAGAAAAGACTGGCTGGCCCTGTTGAGCAGGGCGTGGGTGAGGGCAAGTGAAGGAAGAGCAGGGGATCTGGGGACCAGGTGGTCCCTTGTAATCTTCTGTTTACTCAGTGCAATACTTTCTGCAGTACCAACAATACTTTTGGATGCTCTGGCAGGCAAGTGCTCTATACCACATAATTTCATTGTATGTGTTGCCTAGCACAATTGCAAATAGGAACTTTTTGTCTTGTCAGGTGGTGGAAGATTTTTTTTCTTTGTTTTTTCCTTCCTGTTTTATTTTGTGAGCTTTTATCCTAGTGTGTGGCTACTTCAAAAAAAAAGTCTTCAAATTTTGAATATGAAAGTAACATCTGGTTTATTTTCAATACTGGTTTGAGCAGCAAATGCAAATAGAGTTTTGTATTTTAACAAAGCACTCTTGGATTGTCATTCTAATGAAAGTTTCCTACATCCCAATTATCCTAGTGTCAGGGATTTGCGGGATCTTGCTTCAGCTGAAAAAGAAACGGAAAGTTGCTAAACGTTTCTGTACAAAACATCCCTCAGGATGACTTCCCTTTTTAATAGCACTAGCTAATCTGCAGTTTGCAGTTTCAACTATTTATCATATTTTAAAGTCTCCAGGCAATCTATAAAATCTCTTTCTAGGTACAGATTGTATCAGGGATGGACTATTATTGAGAAGTTGACACTCAGCTCTTTACACACATACAAGACCACTTTAAGTAAAAGTGGTATGGAAAGGAAATGCTAACCTGGAAGGGTTAGTATCTTTAGCATTTCGTTGGGGTGTGTATGTGACTTGAGAAAGGCTCTTTTGAGGCCCACATAATTATATGAACATTTCTTGTTGGCCTTGCTTCTTGGATTTAATTTGTATACCTGTTGTGATTTGGTGGTGACTTTTTTGTTTGGGTTTTTCTTGAAGTCTTTGCTCTTTGTCTTATCGTTTACTTCATGACTAAAAATAAATAATGAAGTCTTTCCCCAACTGTTCTGTTTCACTGTGCTAAACTTGGTTCAATGTCAGTGTGAAAATGACGAATGAAGCATTGTGGAATTTTATATTTTAATGTCCCTTTATTGTAACTTTAGCAAATAATAGTAAGGAATTGATAGAGTTAAGTTTCTTTCTTGCCTTCATATTAAGCTGTTTCTTCTGTTGAACTCAGTACGCGTGACTTAAAAATTGCTTCCTAACTGCTATGTAGAAATTAGTTGTAGAACACTAGTTTTGTGGGAAGAGATGCAATTTTCTGAAGCAATTATAGAACTTCATAGAAGATATTTACTTACTGTGTTGCCTTATGCATAGCTTTTTTCCACCATTTTAAACAAAAATCTAAAATAAATACCTTAACAGATAGGATAAGGTGTCTTTCACACATAGGAGTTAATAAAATACAAAATATTTGGGTTCTGAGTGGGAAAACTGAAAAGCAAAACAATAGAGTATGACGGCAGGCTCAAAGAAAGCTCTTGCTTTAAAAGTTGAGGTTTTCCTTTTTGGTTTGGTTGAAAGTGTCAACTAGAGCTGTTCAAAACTTCATTTGTAAGGGTTTTCTTGAAAGTTCTATGTTCTTCTATTTTGTTTTATGAAAGTGTCTAACTGTCATATAGGTTATCTGACTAGAAAAAAACCCAACAAACCTGCCTGTATTGTAAAGTTTTC
>JAOXJM010000002.1:11083359-11129280 GCA_026413425.1 Tringa solitaria | reverse complement strand
TGTGTATATCTGTGATATGAACCATTTTGAATCCTCTGGGGAAGGATGGTAAAGAAAGATGTGAGGAGGGCAATGGAATTGCCATAAATCAGACTTCTTAAACAATTGTTTTTTTGGTGTGTTGTTGCATCACAGTAGCACTTTAGCAAGCTTCAGAAATGGAAACATGAGGGCAGTAAGTATTGGAGTACTCAGGGGTGGTGTTATAGATATGCATCAACTTATGTTTCTTTTGAATGCGCACGAACATGGCATTGTCTCATTTATGATGAAATAAGACACATTTATGATCAGTGATAGCAATTTCTCTTCCCTGAATGAGTAATTCTCCAAAAGAACTTACAAAGAACTGTGAAAAGTAGCTCCACTGAAAAACCTTGAAGGGAAGTACTCATGGGGTGTAGCTGGTAAACAGCAGGGGGGAGGATCAGTTTGATGTAGCATTGGTGAATGCTTTCTAGCCTTCTCTTTCCGTATTATTCTCTCCTCTGCTCACACAAATTGATTAATATTTAATTTCTGTATCAGTTTTCTCTCTACATATGAAGTTTCATATGATGTAGTCATTGAACTGGAGCACAAGCAACTGTTTAAATTATGAAGAGCTTCCCAGGTCATTTCAGAAACCAAAATGTTGGGGTCAAAATCAAGTTGACCTAGCACTTCTGGCTATTGTTAAAGCTTGTTATCAGCTGGTTGCTGTCTCTGTGCTTTGACCTACTTCCATTCCACTACTCTACACTGAAGATATTTTAGGCAGATTAAGTGCAGCTGTCATTTAGCTGAGGGAGAAAAATATTCCAGTAGTCGTTAATAAACCCAAATCCACCTCACTGTGTAATGCTTGTGGTTGACCCTATCTGATACTGGCCTTTTAAATTAATTTTAATTTTCACGTCTATTTTGTTTGGTTTGTTAATTTGGATCCAGGATTTTATTCCTGATACTCTGTTGTGGTACTCTATTGTGGAGCATATTTATGTAAGGAAATATTTTACATGATGAACATCTTTGCACTTCTACAGCTGCATTTATATTTATAAATTAAGATTTGTTTTATAACAGTTCTTTTCAAATGAACTGTGATTTTTGTGTAGCATCTCTCATTTCATTTCATAAACGTTAGTACTGCAGTTACCCAGTGATGCAATATCTGTATATAGATAATATCACTGAAATCTTGTTAGAGTACAGTTTACTTCACTGTAGAGAGGACACAACTGCTGTCATTATGCAAAAGGCATCCCAAAGGCTTGAGTATTGTTCTCAGCCTCTGCTGCCTGACATGTAGCTATTTTAGCCAGACTTCAAACAAGGAGTAGAACTACAGGTGTACCCTTATGCCCAAGCTCCACAAAGCCTTTAAAGAGAGCCAACTATTTTCAGTACAATTCTAATCTTACAGTCCCCTTGCTCCACACAGCTTCATTATAAGTGTCTGTATGGACACTTAAGGACAGTTAAAAGCCTGTCCAGCAGTGCACTTAACTGCGTAAAGAACAGAGTTTACATCATGTTTTGCTAATTTAGCTGGAACTGTTGTCTTTTAACAATGTGCAGGGTAAAGTAGTAAAAGATAACTTGACCTAAACTATACAGAGCTTGTAGTTGCTTTCTTATCTAGTAAACCAACATTACAGCTTATTTGTTTTAAGAGGACTTACCTAGAGAACTGCCTGTCATTGCTAACAGGTGTTTGGAAGAAGTTTGTGTCATGGGCTGTGTAGCACTATCAAATGCTCATCTAGTGTATTTAATTTCTTCCTGAATGCTCCATTCCTGCGTTTTTTCCATATTAAAGGGTGATCCTATGTCTCTTCAGTGTAGTTGTGCTCAGATGCATATCATAGGAGATTGGGAATGTGAATAGGATGGATAACAGGTCATGCAGATTAGCTGTGTAGGAGACAGGCATGTTTAACTGCTTGGATGAGAGCAAAGTACTTCAAAGCTCTATGAAAATCACAGAATCTTCATGGTTGGAAAGGACTGAGTCTAACCGTACAATGCTGATAACTGCTGGTTGTAGAAGTTCAGAGAGAGAATAACAGTCAGGTATGTCATCTAAAATTTGAATTTTTTTTTGTAATTCATGGCCATAAGTTGAACTTTTTGCTGGAGGACAATAGCCTCTACCATCACACACCAAATTCAATAACTTGGAATTGGCAGACAGCATCAAAACAGGAGTGCTGTGCTCTTACTGAAAGCAAACAAGTTGTGCTGCTGACCTCTGGGACAGTTGTCTGGCTGTTTTCAAGGACACAACAGAAATTCGGGTATGGAGTGGAATGACAGATGTCAGTGAGGTTTTCTTTAATTTAAAACAAAATATAACTTTACCACCAGCATAGTGGCCTCTGGAGACTTGGTCTCTGAAGGCTCTAGATTGATTTAGCTTTTGTGTGCTCACAGAGTAAACTGAGCAAGTTTGAAATGAATCCTTAGGAAGCTGTGGAAAAACTGACAGTATTTGGCCTTCACCCAGTCTAAGTTATATCATGCCTAGGATTGTTCTGTGAATCCTCATTCTTGTTTCTTGAACTGTCCTTTTATATTTTCTCGTTTTGTTCAACAGCTTAGTGGGAGCACAGTTCACCAGGAATGATCAGCTTTGTTTAGCCCCCTACCTTCATAGGATATTTTCTTCTTTCTTATGGTAAATAGCTTACATTGAGAACAATCTAAGCCCTCTAGTCAGCCTCCTTTGTTTACTATGGTACACGGAACAGATCTTGCTAAAACAGCCTGCTATCTTTTACATTTCAATATGAGTCTCCTTAATGTATTGCATGAATTCTCTATATCTTTTTTTTCCCAATTACATTTACCTATACACAGAATAAGACTTTGAAATCTGTTTAAAGATGCACCTTGAGAACACAAAATTCCTTAATTGAGAATTGCTTTTAAAAGACTGCAAGATTTATATTAGATTCTGCATACCACTGATGAGCCAAACTTGTCTGTTTCAGGTTTTATGTTGTCCATTGAAATTTATTTGAATTTGTCCTCAGCTTATTTCTGTTCCTGTAAACAATGAAGACTGAATTCCTCATCTTCTGTTACAGAAATACTACAGGAGAGAAAAACAAGGTAGTAATGGTCACAGCCAGTAATGGAGATTGCTGGAGTTAGTGATTATGGAAGCCTGAATATGTGACAAGAGTATCAAGCTCAAAGTCCTTTTTGGTGACTTGAGATTCACCAATAGTAAAGCTTGACTTTAAAGCATGGTTTATAACATTGGGATCAGAGGGGAAAAAAAAGACACCGAAAAACCAAACAAACCCAAAACATCCTAGATTGTAAACCCTTGTTTTAGTTGACTGTGGAGCTCCATCTGCAAATGAAGCAGGTGGCAAACTTGCAACCTTGAACCAAGAAACTGTATCAAGTTAATTATTTTTCTATGGTATAGAAATACTGAAGCATTTGTCAAATATTTGGCACGTATGAAACCAAACTTTGTTCACCCTGGCACTGCTGGAAGAGCATCTGGTAAAAAAGAACAGAACCTGGAACAACTTCAAACAAAGCTTTGCTACTGGAAAGTTATTGCTATGGTAACTAAGTTATCTTAGCCTCACTCAGATCAATGTTCCTCTTCCTCTTAGACTAGCCAAAAACCATCAAAAGACGTCCTTCAGGTAACACAGATTCACAGAGCAAGTTTAGTATTCATAGTAGAGAAAATATTTTGGTATTCTTATTCATGTAGCTTACGAATGCTTATATTCTGAGAAATTAGGACTCTAATATTAGAACAACTAAGGTGCAAAGCTGAAAAATAAATGCAGTGTGGTGGTTTCCATGGAACTTGCTACTTCGGGAGTGAATATTGTAATGAATACTTGGGAAATCTGGATGGTTTATTTCTGCTGTGTAATAGGCAGAAACATAGCCCAAGGTTTCCATCATGATGTGAAATTATGAAATGCTGAGCTAATCAATCTGTTAATCTTCTGTTTTATTTTTCTTGCAAATTATATGTCTTTTAACTTAGTTGTATTATAAATCTTACCTTGAAAGCTTTGTGTTGTATTGGCAGAAGATGAAAACGAGCATACTGTCATATCGGTGACTCGATGAGGTCTTATCTTACTTCTAAATGATGTTTCATGGAAGTATCAGTTAGCTTCAAGTCTACAGCTCTCCAGCCTTTAAAAAGGAGATAAAATTTGTTTGTCACATAAAGTTGTTTTGAGAATTAATTGCTTAATGTGTGCACTGCTTTGAAAATTATGGCATATAGGTGATGAATATTATTACCAGATAGTTATTATTAATATACTGAGTTCTAATTAAAGCAGCTATTGGGAGATGAAGAAGGTAGTGTCTAATTCTCCATTTGATGTCAAGAATGCTACACAGTCATAAACCTGACATAATGTGGTGAGGAAACGGCTCAGGGAATAGCTGCTACTTTCATGCAATCCCTTTCATCACTACAACCTAATGGTAAAATGAGTACACTTTAGCATTTACTCTATTAAGGGAGTTATAAACATAACTACTGCCAGACAGGCAGAGTTTAGCATAAACAGAAATGAAGTAAGGGTCCTGCACATCGCTGGACAGGTGAATTTAGTGATCTCAGGCAGTGTCTTGAGTTGTCTTTTACAGAGGTAAATGGTGCTGAGTTGTGTAGCATTGCTGTCGCAAACAAACTGTTTAACATAGATATTAAACTAAGGGAATTTATTAGAAACATTTTGGCAACTGTATATAAATGTGAACAGGGCATTGTGTTAGGGTAGGAAAAGCTCTGACGGCTGATCAAATATTAAGAGTTTAGTATCCAGGCTGGGCATGAAGGCTGTGATTTATGAAAGTGGATATTGTAGGACTCAATGTCTGTGAGATCTAAGGAGTTCTGTGCACTCACTGTCTCAAAATTACAGTATTGGAATTGCACAGTTAAAAATTATTTGCTGTAGACTGGGTGATTATTTAGTAATGTACAACAGTGCAATTTCATGTCAGACCATGAATTAAGAGCTCCTTCAACTTCAGCAGTGCTGCAATTAAGAAATAATGTTAGCCAGTAAATACATCTCTGAGTATCTTACCTTGTATGTACCTACCAACACAACAGCTACTAAAGAAAATTTGTTAAATCCATATCTATGTTTTTTGGGGAATGTAATAAAATCCAAAACCCACAAGATGGAGGATTTGATGAGTTGATTCATTAAGCTTTGTTATTCACATCCAAAGCCACCCTATAATTCTGATAGATATCAGGATGCTAAAAAGGAAGTGATTAAGTGTTTATTTCCACTTTGCCTTGTATAGAAATCTGCAACTGAAGGTGGCAATTAAGTAGCAATCTTAAAAGAGCTGAATGTCTGTGATGTCTTGCTGCTGCAGAAAAGGATTGTGAAATACTGTCCCATGTTGCACGATAGCTCTAATTCATCGTTGATAATGTGTCATTATTTTGATGGTAATTTTGTTAGGCTTTAATTCCTAGATCTGAAATATTCTGTGAGCCCAGTGGGGTAATGAATATTGTTAAATATTAATTTATTGTGCTAATTCTTGAATGAGCTCTTAAGCGATCATGCTAACCTAACAAAGTGATTAGATTTTTTTGGTAGGTTTTTTGTGTTAGGGAATTTATTTTGATGCATAAAGCTTAATAAAGGAGCTCATTTAACATGTACACAATTGTATTTAATCACGTGGTATATGCTAGTTTTTTCCTTCGAATAGTAGTTCTTTTCTTTCATCTTGCAGCTGTTTATAAAGGTCTAACATTAAGCACAATATTTGCAAAATTGTTCTTTAGAATAACATTTATATAAAATTTATTCATATAGTGAAGCTATTTCGGCTGATTTCCATCTGGATCATTATCATACAAGTCATTTTTCTTTGCTCATTTGCAAAATTCTTTTTTTAACGGAAGCATTTCAATTTGATTTAATTTTCATTTTTTCATTTGATATTTTCCGCATTATTTAATTTTTTGCCAATGTATTCTTTGGTCATTGGCAATAGACAACTGTATCTTAGCCTAGACAGCAACCTAAGAAATCTGGAGTTTGGATATCAGTTATCAAAAATATATCCTGTATTTTTGAGACATTTTTCTCTATTTCTGTGTGGCAGATTAGAAAATGGTTTGGAGACCTTAATTCTTATTTACTTTTTCTAGCTTCTGATGCCAAGGATTTAACTGGTTTATGGAATGGGTTGTATTTCTAGATCCATCTTGTATAAGAATGACTCCCAAACAATCCTTGGTCTTACTGAGATCTGTCATAGGCTTCATCTCATTTATTTTATTGTTCTCTCAGATTGTGGTAACATTTGGAATATAGGCATACCTTAAAGGGCGATGATTCAAAAATTCCCTCTTCATTTAATTCAGCATAGTGCAAATATTGAAATATGTACTTTATATTCTAAAGCTAGTACAGAGTTAAGAGCCATGTTAAATAGCAGTCCTTGGTTAAATTGTCTGTGATCAATGCATCGAAGAAACTGGAGGCAGAAAAATCAAACAAAAAAATACTTGTTAACTTCTTGCTGTTTTGTGAATCTGTATCAGGTCTAACACAGGTTTTAAAACAAATGTAACAGGCTAAGAGAGCAGTTCTTCCTTTCGCTTTTAATCTTAATTTCTAGAGATCTAGTTTGATAATGGATTTCAATTAAAATAAAAAACCCACCAGGAGACAAAAAGGGAGTCTCCAGCTTTGACATTTCTGAGCATTTTCATTACTTACCACTTATTACACTTGGTAATAAATTTGAGGAGAATTTGAGGTTTACTGATGTTTGAAGATTTATTTCATACTGACATTCTTGGCATAAGTCTCTGCTCTTTTACTCTTCTTGTATGTTTCTTTTCTACAATTTTATGTCTTTTATTCATTACTGCATACAAGCTTCAAAGAAAGAAATAATCTTTAATCTTCTGATTCTACAGTGTGTTGTTTAGGAAAGACTCAAAAATGCTTTGTAGATTGAATAAAAATCACAAATTTCCTTACAGCTGCCTGGAGAGGTCCCAAACAAGATACAGCATCTTACTGTAGCAAGTTTTGTATAAATAGGATCTGGTGCCTAATGTTTTTCTAATCCAAATAGACATTTTGACTATATGTGCAACGATGGGGAAACTTGTTAACATGTTGCTGGGTGGACAGTTATAGCCAGTAGAGGATGAATAGCAATACTTTAGTAGAACTTCACTCCCTTTCTGTCCTCTTAAATTGAATCATAGAAGAAACAAAAAAGAATGTGTAAAAAATAGTTTCCAGCTACCAGAGACCTTCCCAAAATCTTAAGAGTTGAAAGTGGCGCATTCTTCTCTATGGAGAGGTGACTGAGGTAATGCATTATTAATTACATATGTATGATGAGGTCTGCATGTCTCAAAAGAAATTCAGTATATTTTTTCGTGGATAAGACAGATTTGAAATATTTCTTTCCATGTTACATGGGTTAAGCAATCCCAAGAAGACAAGTGCAGAGTGAATAAATGACTTGCTGAAGAGCCTTCGTAACTAAAATAAATTGCAGAGAAAATAGCAGGACCAAGACCTAGTTTCAGTTTGGAGGGTTTTGACCAGAAGAGAACTCCTCCCTCATGGGTAGTTTGTTCTGAAAATAGCTCAGAATAACGAGGGCACTGTGAAAGTTGTAGTTAAAAAAGGAATATGAAATTTTAAGTTAACCTTCTACACTTTCTCATATTTTTGGTGCAAGTCAAGCAATCAGGACTTGATTACCAATAGACAGGACAAACATTTGATCAGTGTATCCTATCTAGAACACTGATAGAAAAAAAATTCCAATTTGTCTTTGGTTGTGTCAGTCATCTACAAAGTTGACACTTGCAGTGGTGTTAAAGGAGCTGGCAGGATGAGAGAGGACAGATTTATCATGAATATCATGCAGATTGTGGGACATAAATTTTACTGATTCACTGGTTCTATTTTTAATGGCAAACTGCCCAAAGCCAAAAATGTAGGAATAAAAAAGTTTCCCTCTAATTCACTGAAAAATCAGCAGCCTGATGACATACTGATTTATAGTGCATGCTTCTGTTCCTGGTTAGTGCCATCTGCCAATGAGGCTTCCTGTCTCTGTAATGCTAGTCCTTTAAAACACCTGTGTCATGGTGGACTCTAAAGCAGATCCAGACCTGATAATTTTGTAAAACTGTACTGAAGATGAGGCATATAACTGAAACAAATTATAATTGTTCTTGCTTTTAGGATATGTTTAAACATTTTTTTTAATTTAATTTTTAAAGTTTTATGGCTCTCTCAAAGGGGTATTTTAATTTTAATTATGTAACTGCTGAAGGAAACTATCAAAATTACTTACTACTAGCTTCATACTCTTTAAATATCTTATTTTCATCCTAGGTAGTACTGATAATACATTATTATACCACTTAAAACTGATGGAATGGTATTGATATCTTGCATGGGCCTGCTATCCAAAAGGGCCTTATTACAAGATGTGTGCTAATTCTGAAGTGTAAAACATGTAAATTCAGATAAATGTGCACACTTAGTTTGTTGGTGCCTGTTCTCACAAAGTATCTTCTGCAGGTTTTCTTGAACTCTGACTGTTCTTGGTCATTGTATAATAAATATTTGTTATAAGAGGATGTTGTTATGAAATAATCTGTAGTAGAAATACCTGCATAGAAAATCTGAATCAAATGCCAAAGAGATAATATAGGCGCCTGGCTGTAATGGAGCTTCAAAATTAGGATGTCAATGTAGCCTCAAAAAAACAAAACCAAAACAAAAAAAAACCCAGAAAAATATTCAAGTGAAAAACTATTCTTTTAGGTTTTTATTGGCCATGGTCATGTGGCTTTTTTGGGGAAGGGATGTTTTGACTTTGAAGAAGTGGTTTTGTCTGCTAATCATGTGGCAGTGTTCTTGAAGGTGAGGGTAGAGGGAAAGGTGACTAGTAAGGAATGGTTGTCTAGGCATGTTATCTGTAAATCCTGTTTCTCTTGTTGAAATCATTCTGTCTCCAGAGCATCTGTCCTTACCAGCAAATAAAGCTTTTTAGGATGCAGAAAGTATTGCACAGTCTGGACAAATTCTGCTAGATTATTCCTGATCAATTATTTTGGCTTCTAACTTGTCATGCGAACACATCAAAGTAGAGCTTCTTTACATTTGGTGTAAAAATTAAATGTCATTGATGATGGAAAATTTGATAATGCATGAGAAGTTAAAGCCAAGACAAAATTGTTTATTTAACACAATTTTTATCAAGCCTGCACTCGATAACCCAATCTATTGGGAACTGGGAGGCTGCACATTAATTTCTGATTCCCTTTTCACTAAAGCATTATGTTCCACAACTGAATAGAGAGCAAATATGTAGGTGTTTCAGCTTGGAGAATATACTGTTATTGGAAAGAAGGGCTCGATACTAACCAATGACAGGCTATATATGCTGAAGATTCAACGGATTTTTACTAACTTGGCTGCTGTTAACCTGTACAGTGGTGTTTTCCCAACTGTTTGTGTAGATAATGCTGAAAATGCATGATGGAAACAAAAATGCCATAATAATGGTGCTTTTTATCCACTAGTAAATGCTTTCCAAAGCCTCCTTTCTGGGGCTGAAAAAGGCATAGCATAGTAGTCTTTGACCTCTGGAATGTAAAAGTACTTCTACAAAAAGAATGCCTCAGAAGATATCTACAGAGGCAATAAATTAGAATGTCTTTGGTAATAATGCTGTAGGGTCACTCCAATATTTTATTGTATTGTAAGCCTTTTGGGCTTATACTTTAGAAAACAAAGGATTTGCTGGTTTTATTAAGAAACATATTGTTGGAATCTGAAAAGCATCAGGCGGGTCAATTGAATTATTCTGTTTTCACTAATTCTCTGGAAATAACACCGACATTTAGAAACACTGGCTATTTAATATCTTTTGAGAGAGATGTTCTTTAGAATAGCTTATAAACAGCTATATATTGTGATTAGGATGTGATATTTGGCTTTCATGATTTGAATAATACTTTGTCACTTAATATAACTTATATGGTTTTTTAGTACTCTAATTGGATACAGTGTTAAACAGAAATGATTTGGTCTAACTAAACTGCAAAGAACCCCTTGAGGAGAAAAGGTAGAGAAATAGTGGATATTTTATATAAAACTTTCTAAACAGAAACATCTCTTTGTGGAGTAAAAACAATCAAAAAAACCATAGAAACTATAAAGTCATGTAGAACATAATTCTGAGGACAAGCTTACAAACGTTTTATTCATCTCAGTCCTTTAATGTAACTTAAAGTATACACAAATTTTCAGTTAATGTAGGAACAATATTTGTTTTCATAATGTAGTCTCTTACCCTGTAGGTTACATGACCTAGAAGTTACTGCAAGATGAAGTGCAAGCACTTTTTTGATTGGTATGCAGCAGCAGTACTTGGCAGTTTCAAAATGAAAGACATCAGAACCCAAATCAAAGTCAGTCTCTGGATCTCAGCTTCAGAACTCTGACATGCTTGTAAATGCATTTGATCTGTTGAAATTTAAGTAGGAACAAGTAAAAGGTTTTGCTACGACATCTGTCATGAATGAAGAGAATAAATTCTAGCATTGCTGTTTTATCCTTCAAAACTTAAAAGAAAGATTTCCCCAAACTGTATTCCCTGCAACTTCAGTGTGTCTGTATGTATATATTAACTATATAAACTTTGTACGAATAGTCTAAGGCCTCTGTTGTGGTAGATATTGTATCTGTCAATTCTGTGCTTCTTGGACAAATTAAGATGATGAAGCAAAACTGTTCTGGTTTGTCACTACACTCTAAGACAGAGCTGGGGATTGCTGCCCAGACACGCCTATCCTAACACAGTGCTGTCCTGGAGAAAAGGGTAGGTGGCAAAGATAGTGTCCTTCCCCTATGAGGTTCTCTTTCAAATGCTGCTGGCAAATCAAAGGAGTGCACCAAGCTCTGAAAAGGTTGGTCAGGTCGGCTACATACAGACACGGAGAGAGTTCTTGGAATACTCATTTTTACCTGAGCAGTAGGATGATGGATTGAGGATCTGAACTTCCTTAAGCAGTCTGTAATGAATGTATATGAAATTATCAACTCTTTAGTGAAAAAGAGGATTAGAGCGTGTGCTTCTATTGAGAGAGATCATTATTGGCAAAGCTAACAAAGCTTTGCCAATAATCATTCTTAATGATTCTTCCTGACTTTTAGTAGTCTCTGTCATTTAATGTGTGATTCCTTAAAAGTATTGCTTGGAACCAGAAAAGCTTTGTGCTCTCACAAAAAAAAAAAAAAAATTGTTTTCAATATAAGCTCCTGTAATGGTACCATTAGAATACAACTGATGCTACTGTACAAACTCACTGAAAATAAAATGTGCTAATAAGAAAAGCAAGCCTAGAAACATCCCTATGTAATTAAGATCACCATAGCATTGCCATCCAGCATATTTTAGAACTTAGTATAAACCTATAGTATACTGCCATGGCTCACTCTTTCTAATGGAGCCTATATTTACAATTTTGTAATGGGTCTTATAATGGGTCAATATTTAGCATTGTCAGCAAAAGGTAGTGCATGTGGCTCAGTGTATTGCTGCCCTGTCACTGGCCAAGGAGACAGTAAACTAGGGAATGATTAAACAGTGTTAACAGTGTTTAGTTTCTTAATCACTGGCATTTTCTTCAATGGTTTTGCAGGGAACACTATGTATCAGAAAGAATTAGTACCTAGAGACAGCAAGGAAGAGAGTGAGTTTGTATACAGTGCCATGCTCATCTGAGTGGTGTTCAGCAACAGCCCAATAGGTTAGTGATCTGTACTGATTCTGAAAGGGACAGAAATATGTAAGAAGGGACAGATGAAAACTTATTATAATTTTCACCAGAGTCAACTCAGTATCATTGGCAGATATTTAGCTTGCTTTTGCTGAAAAACTTCAGAAAGTGAATTCTACTGCTTAACATACTAATGGTTTGGTCCTCATTGGTGCTGAGCAGAGAAGCTGGCAGAACTTCTAGATCTCTTAATAAAGCAGTAGTAAACTGTCCTGAAAAAACTTTGTTAATAAAAAAGTGATTATCTGTTCAAAAGACTTGATTTCATAAAGTTATAGTTATCAATAAGTAACCATGTGTAATCTCAATTTTCAATCACTTGGAACATATTTGCATTCAGTAGCCATAAAGCCTTTACAAGCTTTACAGTTTGAACTAAGTTGTCCCGAGACAGTCAAGATGTTTTATTTGATAGCATCTTTATAAAACATTCTTAATGATTCTTCCTGACTTTTAGTAGTCTCTGTCATTTAACATGTGATTCCTTAAAAGTATTGCTTGGAACCAGAAAAGCACCTTCTGACAGATTTTAGCTTTCAGTTTGTCAAAAATGATCAGTGTGTCCCCATTTTGCCAATCAAGGGTCAGAGATGGTTGGGCTATCACTGTTGGCAGTAAAAAATAATAACAACAATTAAAAAAAATCTTTCAGATGCATTAGGAAATCATGTAAGGGAATGATTTACGTCTGTTGCATCTCTTAAGCTAGAAGGAATGGTTTAGCTTGGAAAAAAAAAAAAGTTAAAAATTTAGGTAACTTTTATGCAACTTCATTCTTCTTAAGGACCTTAGTCTTGAAGTTAAGAGCTTTTGCCAAATCTACTGAATTCAGAATGAGAAAAATGAGCAAGCAATCAGAAAAAAAGGTCTAATCTTCTATGGTTGGATCTAGGTTTAAACCCATATCTGGTTTTAACATGGTGACCTGCACTACCTGTCAGGAAGACTTTGCAGTGAACTGCAGATAAACATTTGTGAAACACAACTGTACAGTTGTTTTCTGGCAGAAAAGTAAAAATAATATGAAAGCCTTATGATAGAAACAAAGGTCCCTGGTACTTATTAGTGATAGAAATAGGTATGGGTGTAATATAAATATGCAAGATATTCTTGCGCTTCAGTTAAACTGGTAAAGAAAAGCAAATCAATATTGGAATAGCAATAAGGTGGTGAAAAATGTGAAATGTTGTTGGACATTTGAAAAAGTCAGAACTTTGCTCCCTAATAGGTGCCTCAGTGTTTGGTTGACTTTATTCCTAAGGGATTCAGTTTTACAAGGCTCAGGTTACCTTAGAATTGTTTTTTCCATAGTTCCTCATTTAAATGATGTGTTCACTCTGTTGTTAATTATATGGATTTCTCAGGCTATGAGAGTTAGTAGTAGTAGACGTAAACTTTATTGCTCTTAGTGATTATCAGTTAGCAGTGATAAAGATTCAAAAGCTAGTTAAGGCCTTGAATTTAATTAGTTCGGGATTCATTTGAATTTGGCAAATCCCCTTTTGACTGGAGAAAATTGAGAAAATTTTTCACAGTTATTTCTAGGACAGTGTCTTTGTTTTCTTTTCTTTTGTTTTAATTAGTGTTATGTTTGATATTTCCCACTGGGTTTCTTTGACAAGATCTGGAATATGTAGGTTTTTGAAAGATAGATCTGAATGTGGTGTTCTAAACTTTGAGAAGGTACCAGCTGTCTCTAAGGGACTAATTATGAGCTTTGCTCTTTACATAGCCTAGTACTGTCATGGAAAGGAGGGGACATCAGTCAGTTAGGCTAGTGAAATTTCTCTTGGTTGTAAGCTTGCATTTGAGTTCCTTTGACCTTTCATGGAGGACCAAATTGTTCTTGCGTGTGCAGTTGTGTACAGCTCTGTGCCTGATTTCTGTGCCCGTCACCCATTATGTACGGCACAATGCTGACAGCATATTTTATAGAGGGAGAGCTGCACGCTGGTAAAAAATTGTACAAAAAGGGGAATTGTTTGTCCAAGTGTGTTTTGCATTCCCTTTCCTATTTATTTTTCACCCTCATTTGCCAAAGTAGTTTAAAACAGTGTAGTACTTCAACCTGAAATGAAGGTTTAGATAAGGAAGAATCTAAACAGAGAGGGTTACCCTCTTCCCCATAGTCTTTGCTGAGGGAATCTCTCACTGTATACCTCTTAAATTGATATGAAAATGTTTTTTGGATGCACCTAAAGAGGGAAAGGAATCCCTCTGAATCTGCCAGTAGTAGGTTTTAGACATTGGCCAAAGATGTTTAACAGAAGAGAAACTTTCTTTTTTCTCTACTTTGCAGCAGTAAGCCAGGATTCAGATGCTGGGCAAAGGTGAGGCTAACAGAACTGTGGAAACACACACCAGATGCATCTCTTCTTCATCTCTAGTGGTGAAGACCACTAGAACTGCTGTGCACAAACAGCATGGAAGATATTTTTCCTCTGAGGGTCCTTTATTACTGGTTTAGAACATGACTATTGAGCTCTTGCTGTATGTACTTTTAGTTTGCCTGTAATGCTGAGTGTTCATCAAATGTATATATTTCATTGAGTTCTTATGAAGTAAGTGAATGAGAGAGTAGCATTTAACAAGGTTTGTTTGCTGGGCTTATTACTTAACCCCCTATAAATTGCAGATTTGTATTTTGGGGGTGTGTGTGGGGAGAGGAGGAGGAGTTGCTGAAACATTAGCTGCTCAGCATGAAACTCCTGATAGATAAGACTTACAGTCCTGACCTGAATCCATGCAAACTCTCTGAATTCTGGATTGCCACAGTGCTGTGTTGTCAGTGTAAAATAGCTCTGTGCTATCAGTATGCCAGCAGCAATAAAGATGTACTGTATATGTCTCATGAATACTAAATTTCCATGCAAAGTTCAGATAGAAAGTTTCACATGCATCAGTCACGTTTGCTGCTCTTGTAGCTATCTCCTGGTTCCATATGTAAACATTTCAAAATAAGCTATCAATGGTTAAACTGTATAAAAGAAATTAACATTGGAGACAAAGCTCTTATGGAAGTTAATGTGATGTTCAGTGCAAACTCCTATATTGATTGATCCCAAATGATATTGCTTGAGGATTCAATAATTAAAGACCCACTTAGCTGTTTTATTCTAAATTACTCTTGTATTGCTCTCTCTTGCCCCACAATAAACTCTGAAGTCATCTAAAGTGGCAGAATTGATAGCTGATACTAGTGGACTTACTGGTTACATCCGTACAGTTAAATTAAATGTACTTTGGCAGTTTCTCAGGCAGTGAGGTCAGCTGGTGTGGAAAACCCATGTCAAGGAACAGGTGGGTAACATTCAAGTTGTCATGTTTTTTCTGTGAATGATCCTTGTTATCTGCTGTCTCCAGAGCCAGGGAATTGTATAGGGGAGTGTCATTTGCTACATCCCAAAACTATTTGAAACTTCAAAAATTATCAGTTTAAGCAAGTAAGTTTCAATGCCCCTTAACAGTGTGGTTTCTCTTTCCTGACACCGCTTCATTTTCTGGCATAAATGTACCTTTGGATAGGGTTCATTTTACCTTAACTACTTTTAAAAGCTAGGGATCTAGTCTAAGATGTTGAGCGACAGCTGATAGAGAAATAACAAGATAATGCATCCAATCCTAACCATTCTGTCTGAATTACCCCCTGAATATATAAACATGCATAAGGCAGAACTGTGCACAAGTAGATGTCATCAGCCCTTTTAATTACCTGCACTACCTTGGAGGAGATATCTGTACAGGAAGGCTAAATATTTGAAGAAGAAAAGTCAGAAGTAGATAACAGAACTGCAAGGTGATGGTTTAGAAATAGTGGTGAAAATTGTATATATGCAAGGTCAGTTAGAGAAAAGCACAAAGGCAATACAGGAGCATAGCTGTGGAGCATTAGAGAAGGACCCTGTAAAGAAAATTAAAGTAAGGGTGTGACACATCCTGGGGGAAAAACAATAATGGAAAAACAAAACGGGGATTACAGTGGTATTAAAGGAAGGCCAAAGTAGATGGAAGTGGGCAGACCAGAGTTATAAACAAGCAGAAAATCTTGAGTAGTCTGAGAGCTGGTTTAGTAAAATTTAGCCATTTAAAAGGTTGAATCCTTCCAATTTAAAAATCATGTATTTGGAGGACTTTGAAAAAATTCTCACATGAGTCTCTACTATGTAGCAAGTACTTTGTAATTAAATTGTAGTCTGTTGGATTCATATTCTGACAGATATCAGAGTCCTTGCCTCATTGCATAATTAGACAGTAAAATAGAAATGATCCTTTCTAATAGATATATAAAGTAATAAGGATATTTTAAAATTCCTGTCAAATTGCTCTATGTAAATTACCTAATCAGATATCATCAGTACATAATGTAATGTTAAAAACAGCAGAATTACACCATTACAGAAATCAGCTAGCCCTGTTTCAGATTACAGGGGTTTGTAATTACAATGTTTCTTCATCAACACAGTACACTTCATGCTGTCACGTATCTTTGGAATTGTTACACACATTTATCCCTGTATGTATTTCCATCCTCTTAAAATGCATGTTTTTCAGATCATTTTTTCTAGAAATCCTTTTTTGGTGAATGCTGATGCTGGCATGTTGGATATATATGAGTTACTGTAGTGGCAAAATGGAAGCTCTGTAGAATACTGTTTATTCAGGAAAAGCTGAGGAACCTCCTACCCCATCATGTACTATATCCATATGTGCAAATCCACAACAACAGCCAGGGATGAAGTTTACCATGCGAGCCAGACCATGTAAACCTGAATGTTGAGAGTGCCCACATCTTAGGCTGTGAGGCCTTGACCTAAGCTATTGCCAAATGATGTAAGAATGCTGCAGTTATGCAAGATTTTAAAGGAAATGAAATTAAATGTGATACTCACCAGCAAGTTACTCTTCAACTACTTAGCATTCTGTTTATCAAATTCCTACAGTGCATTTAGATCTGATATGAATCACATCAGTAAAAAATGAATGAGTATTGGTTCCCTTGTAATAGGAATACTGTGTCTCTGGTGTTTCATCTCTTTTGCAAGCAAGGAATGATACAGATGAAAGATCATCTTTTTGCATGGTATAAGAGGGGGTGAGCAGGGCACTCATCTGGTACCAGCTGGGAGGTAGTTCAAGCTCAAGTGAGTTTATCCCAAAGATGCAAACATAGCGCTGAGTTTGACTCCCTTAAGTTGGGGTTCTGAAAACGACTTTTTAAAAAACTCAGGTGTTTTAGGTATATTCATGATGGGTGTTCTGTGGAAGGCTATGGCATAGCTGTACCATGGAAGCAGATGCTTGATTTGGCTCTGTGTAATCCTGCAAAACAAGAAACATGGCAGAATATGGACAACACCCAAATTGATTCTGTCTGCTGCACTACTGGAAGTATTATAACCTGACTAGCATGAAGGATTATATTTGTATTGTTCAGTCTGGAGAAAAGGAGACTGAGGGGAGACCTTAGAAGTCTCTACAACTACCCGAAAGGAGGCTGTAGCCAGGTGGCTGTTGGTCTCTTCTCCCAAGTAACAGGTGATAGGACAAGAGGAAATGGCCTCAAGTTGCACCAGGGAAGGTTTAGTTGTTTTTAGCACCAAAAAGGTTGTCAAGTGTTGGAACAGGCTGCCCAGGGAAGTGTTTGAATCACCATCCCTGGAGGTATTGAAAAGATTCTGTACATGTGGTGCTGGGGGACATGGTTTAGTGGTGGATTTGGCGGTGTTAGATTTATGTTTGGAGTTGATGATCTTAAAGGCCTTTTCCAATCTAAATGACTGTATGATTCTATGACTGTAGGCTTTACCTCATAGCACAGCTTGAAGATATAACAGATATAGGCAGGCATTAGGTGAGCAATTTTTGCTTGTGACACTCTTTCAAATTCAGTATATTTGAAATGGACTCTAATAATGGACTGTACATTCTAGGAAGGCAAGTATAACTTATTTAGCTTTCATAATATAATATTTGAATATAGTACAAGGAACTTGTTTCTTATGGAAAAATGTACCATAAAATGAAAAGGTCTTTTACATTTGCCTGTTCAATTCTGAAACAGTAAATTTGATCAAATTTCTGTGAGAATTAACATGCTTGGTCAGGTCAGGAGAACAAGCTTTTACACCGTTGCAGCCTCTTTATAAAATACAGTTAGCTTTTATTTGTCAGCTTCACATCATTTTTCTCAAACACAATGCTTTGTGTTATTTGAAAAAAAAACCCCACGTTTTCTACAGTTTTTGCCTGTGTTCAGTTTCATTAAAATCCCTTTTATAACACAAACCTCTTTCTAGATGTGACAAGATCAGGTATTTGTCTTGCAGTTTTTCTGTACATAAAATGCACAACTAAACTGAAGTAATCCTGTTAATTATTTTAATCAAGACAAGGATTTTAAACATCCCAAATCCTCTTCCCCTGCAATCCCAAAGGTCCAAGTGAAATATAGAAGAAAGGACTGATAATTTTAACGTATAGCAATTTCAGTTTGATACTGCCAGATTAATCTTAAATAGCAAAAGCAAGAACATGTGGGGATTTCTTATAGTGGCTGAGTTGGGTTGGTCTTTTTGCAAGTATATGACATAAAATGTTGTTAGGGTGTGTTCATTGATATGTCTGATGTTTTTAGTCCAGGGCTGGTGGGAAGTCAGTTCAGCCAGCATCTGTCACTGTTATTTTCATTTGAAGGCCTGATACCGGAACTCAGTTAAAAGCCAAACACCTGATTGTTGCTCTGTCATATTACTGTTCTTTTTTCCTTCTAGCTGTCTTCTGTGGAAGTGAAAGCAAGGGGGACCTGTCAGAGTCCAATAGTGTTTGATAGTTTAATGTTTAATTATAAAGTTTACTTATTTGATATATTTGGCATTCCATGGGATTTTGGTTTAGCACAGTGATACAACAATACACTGAAATTGTAGCATAAACGTAATGCCACAAGACCAGTCCATGTGTGCTCACTGTCATGATACTGAGTGTCCACACTCACTGGGAAGGATTATGTGGGTTGAATATGTGAGCCAGCTCGAGCCTGTTGCCGTCTTCAAAGTTTGTTTTATCAGTTGTCCAGTTTTTAGAATTTATATTGGACTGAACCATGTATACACTTCCCCTTCCCACCTAACTGTCTCTGGAAGGTCTGTTTATACAACCTTGTTGGCTCACTGGTATACAACAGTGTTCCTAAAAACAAAGGTTACCCCTAGACCTCCTTGTGTTGAGAAAATTTCAGCTTGCTTTATGATTACTGGTGATCATTCTTTACATTATTTCCTGAGCTTGTTATTTATGCCCATCTCCTCTGAGCTGCGTTCCATCGTGAGGGTGTGCTGTTCAGTTGCATTGCACCTGTGGGCTTACACCAATGTTGGGTGATTATTGGTGTTACACAGTGAGTTTAACACATTCACCATATGAGTGACCAGCCCTTTTATAGGATCAAATTCTGCAGTCTCAATAGTTTCAGAGTTACTTGGGTAGACTTCAGAGAAGTGTTTGACCTTTCACTATTTATGCTGATCTTCAGAATATCTTGGTGACATGCTTTAATGAGTCTCTGGCCAAGATGAAAGCGTTTAATGGAACATTGGTGCCCTAAGAAAGATAATCAGTTTAGAATAATTAATGTTACCACAATGGATGTTTCCGATTTGATAGTGCTAGTATTTTTTTCTGTAGTGCCTTGTCTTCTCTGAAGGCTAATGTAATACCTGACAACTCTGGTTATGTTTCAAAGATTTTAGCAATCCTTAAGATCAAGGTGTGTAGGGAAAAAAAAATAATAATCTGGAAACCCTTAAAGTTATATGATGGACCTTTGGGATTAAGAAAGTATTGAGTTAAAGGCACATTTGAAAGCTTTATTTCTGTATTGCTTTACCATCCCTCCAGTCTTTTGTTTCGTACTCTTTTAGAACAAGAATTGTTCTCAGTAACAAAGCTGACTCTCTGGATAAGCCAAGGATCAGGACTGTTCTTTGGCCCCCTCTGGCCCTCAGCATATATTTCCACTGTTGATTCACAACTTTCCTTCCCTTCTGCTTAAAAAACCTTCACAGCTGAAATGAACCAGTTAATAGCAACTTGGAAGGCAAAGAAGGGCTGGACAGGAAAGGAATTAACTCAAAGCCCTACTCATTTTCCCGCTAATTGGTTCTGATTTTCTGCTGTTTTTTTTTCTTTTGGTACTTTCAAGTTCATTCCCACCAAAGAGTAGAGTCTGGACAAGAACCCGAAAGACAGTACTAGGGAAGGCTGGTAGAAAAGCTATGAGTCTGGTTCACTGATTGTGTGAAATGCCACTGACCCAATCTGCAAGAACAGTTTAGCACCAAAATAAAAAAGCCCTCTTGTATGGAAAATGCGAGAGAGGAAAAGGATGTCTGTCTTACAGAGTTGAATCTGTTTATACAATGTGAGTTTCCTTATATGAAGGTGACCTGGAGAAGATGCATCTGTGGCTTAGTTTGAGTAAGGCTGATGAGGAAAGTTCTTGTAAAACATTTTCTTCATAGGAATATAGGAAAGGACCATCTCAGTTGTAGTCTGTTCTTTTAAAGTAACAAATCACTGTGCAGCTTCATTGGAACTTGTTGGTTTGCTGAAATCAGAACATTTTGCACAGACCATTTTCATTTCAGCAAAGCTGAGGCTCTGACAGATTCCTGCTGGGTTTCTTGCTGGCTCTCCTGCCTCAGCCTTTGGCAAGCTGCCTGGCAGGTTGACAAGCCATAGAAAGCCTGACAAACTAGAGGTTTCTGGCACCTGTGCTCATCACTCCTTGGTGGGTGAAATTTGCAGGCTTTTTAAGACTCATGATTCCAAGGCAGCTTGGTAGGTAGACTGATCCAGAGTGAGGGCTTGCCTTTTCTTTTAAATGGTGACATAAGAATATAACCAGAATGAATGCTGATCACGATTACAGATTTTTAAATAGCTTTGCAGAAAGGCAGGCAGGAAACAAGTACATCAAAATTTTTTGTAATGTATGAAGGGGAAACATTTAATGTGAAAAGACTTTTCATTTCTTGATTTGAGAGGAAAATAAATATATGTTATTTTTATTAAAATATTTATTTGACATTGCTGTTGTGTAATAGCAAAGTCCAAAGTTATAATTGCAATATATTACCACAGAAGTAAGACTCTTAATGGCCTCCTGTATGTTTTTGTCAGTAACTGAAAATTAGATATTCTAAATCTTGTTATCACATACGAATTGGGAAATTCATATGTGAAGTAGAAGAAATAAAATGTAGAAGGTTTTATCTTTGGCACTTGCCCTGACTATTACCAGGCTGTCCTCTTTTGGCTGAATGTGTTGAAGGCAGGGGGGAAGTAACAAGCTGTGAAGGCTTGATGAATTACTCAGTAATAAAATATTAGCCTGACTTCTGAAATATCTGTGGCATCTTCAAATAACTTGTCAGTGGTTTTAGATAAATCTAGGAGAGGTGGCAAAATATTAATTGGGCTCTACTAATAGAGGTTGTAGCACCTAGTTGTCTGGATACTAACATTTCTGCTCTCAGAGTGAGTCAATTCAGAATTAGAATTGGTCCTTTTGCAGAAAGAATAAATCTCATCTTTGCAAACGCAACCCCCTACCACTACCCCCTTGCTCCCCCATTCATACACAGTAGCATTACTGTTCTGAAGTCTCACATGTCTTTCCCATTGGCATTTCCAGTGTCTGAGGTCCCATCTCCCAGTAAAGGCTAAAAAAACCAGACAGAATGTGGTTTGTTTGGGGTTGTTTTTTTTTTTCTTGAGAGCTAGAAAGTCCCTGCAACTCCTCTTTCTTGAGGTTACACTGGGCTTGCTGTCTATTGTTTCACTCCTGAGTGATGAATTGCTTGAAATATAAATGTATTCTCAGCATTTTTTTTCTAAAAGGGATTTGATTCAGGCGGATCTCTCAATTTTATATATGCCCAAAATATTTGCTTTAAGAGAATGAAATAAATTTTCAGTGCCATTTTGTAAATATGTCTTCAAACCCTGTTAGTTTTCATCACATTTTGATCAGCTACCTGCTATCTTGCAAAGCACATGACTTCTGTTCATTTCTTAATGTCAAGGAAGTGGCTGTGAACAGTCTTACAGCATTGCAGGAAAAATGCTTCCTTTCAATATCATTCTGCAATTTTTATCCCATCTAGCATGTACATCATACAAACCCTTCACTGTTCTAGCTTTTTCCTTTCCTATCCCCTCCTGAAGATTTCCAGGTCTGACTTCTTATCTTGCCCTGGAGCTCTACTGCAATTTCCCATAATATTCCAACCATGTGTCTTTCAATTCAGTACAAATTGGCAGTGTTGCTGCAGTCAGCATGCATACATCTCTCCTTTCTTCTGCCTTGGGCTGCTCCTCCTTCCAGAATAGATTTCTACACCCTTTTCTGTATATAAGAATCCATCCTTTCTATAGACTTTGTTCTGAAAGTTAAGTAGTTCTGTCAGTTTCCTGACCAGGTCTTGCAGGTTGCAATTTACTTCATGTTTCTTCTTAGATTCACATACTTGACTTCCTCCTTTCTTGTTTATTATGTCTTTTGTGTTCTCAGAGCAAGAATGGAAGGATCCCCACCCGATGTGTCACTGTCTTCTAAATGATCATTCTTAACTCCATCTTTTTCACTTGCTAACCATGGCCTCATTATTTCTTTCTGGTTCAATAAGAGTTATCCATCAGTGGCTTTTTCCCTGAGTAATGTAAGTCTCCTTTTTATCCTTTTAAATCCTTTTGTTTCATTTCAGACCCAATGTGTAGGGTACCTACTGTGAATAGCTGATAGATGTTCCCTTCCTTTATTGAATTAAGTAGATATTTCAATAGAGGTTTAAAACAAAAAACAAACAAAACCCCCCACCAAATAGCTGTTTGAGGTATATTTCCCTTAACCTGTAGTTGTAATTATGTCTTCCTTATCCTACCAGCCCCATTTTCATCTAACAAAATGACACTTTTTATAAAAATGTATTTAATTGCCAATTCCTGTCTCCCGGCATATTAGCAACATTTCTGTATTGTTGCTATAGAAAACATTTTATTTTCTTAGTGAGAAACAAAATTTTTTACTGTGCCTTATTCCACTGGATCATTAAAAGGATTGGAAATGAGGAAGGGTCAGAAGAGAACTTAGGTTTAGCTTGATCAAAAGCACAAGCAAATCAGTAAACTGACCATATGTGGTCAGGAGCAACACCTAATGTATGTCTTACGCTAACTTCAGTGATCCTGTGGGAATATTGCACTTTAGGGTAGCCGTAGAGAAAATCTGGTAGGTATGTTTTGTACTCTAGGAACAGGGTAGAAGACTTTGTCTAAAATAGGAAAGTAAAAGCTTCAAGCAGCATAGTTAAAGTTTACTTCTCTTATCTGACCTGCCAGCCCATAAACTGGCTGCCTTTCCAGTCCTGCCCTGACAGGGATTTCGGTTGTTTCTGCCACAGCCAAGAGACAAGCATAAAGACTAGAATCTAGCCCTGTGCTGTTTTGTTCTTGGATTAGTTACTGCTCAGTGATCTTAATAATTTTCTCTATCCTCTTTGGAACTACTTGCTGCTGTTAATGGTTCGTTAAAATTCTGTTGAAGGCCATAGAATCTACAGCCTTGTTGTCTGGTTCAATCTTTTATTTCACTGGCTGTTTGTGGAAAGGCATTGCCATCTTTCTTTTCATTGAGTATTTAGTATTTAGTGTTGCCCTTCATGTGCAAAACACCCTATGGCATATCCAATAGTTATCTGTTCCGATTCCTAACATATGTATGTGGAGACTCTCACAAAGGGTAGGGGATTATGGTTTGTGATGGTAGAGCTAGCACAAGAAGCAGGTTTTTCTGTGCTCTTTGTGTTACTCCACTGGAATGAGAATGTGTATTATTTTTTTTCTATACCATGTTTTTGAGCTCTTGCTCCCCACCCTGTCCAGAGGTGGGGAGGAATCTTGCAGCAAAAATGATTGCAAACATATCCAATCTGTGCAGCGAAGAGATCATTGAGCTTGTGAAGTTCTGTTTGAAACACAGCAGTGGGACATGCGCTGTCATATATCTAAAAGTCATAGTCACAGGTTTTTGGGTTTGTGTTTTTTTGTCAATGGAAGTGTATGTCTATTTCATAAAATGTATTTTAAATTATAATCTGAGTGCTATTTTGCTTTGTGGCAATTGCAACAGGAATCTTCCTTAGTTCCCTAAGTTGATTTCCGCTGAAATGTTAGATAGAAGCATAATTGCATAATCCATATGATTGCATGTTGCCCTCATGTGCATTCAGATCTGATTAAAATAATCTCTTCTGCCTCCTGTTTGTATATTTGTAAAGGTCAAATGTGTTATTAGGCTTGACTATTCAGCTGCAGGATATAGAGGACTTCTTACAGCGTGTGTAATGGGATATACATGGAAGCTCTTCTGCTTACAAAATGACACCTACTGGTCTCAAGGGTCACAGGCACATTTTTTTCTTACCTACTTCATTGCAAGTTGTCTTGCCAGATCTAGTCAAGCCAGATGATAAAGTGTGAACCTGCCTGGAAAGCTGTGGCTTGACGATGCTCAATATTGAAATGCTGTTAGCCTTAAGTCAGTTTTCTCTTTTGATCTTTACACTCATGTTGCATTTGGAACACTTACTGCAAAAGTTACTTATGGAGAAATAGATATAATTCCCTTTATTTTTCCCCTCTCTTTGAACAGGTAGAACGCAATACGTTAGGTGCAGTATTTTTGAATGCTCTAGCTGTTTTCTCTGGGCCTGTGGTCCAGCTACAACTGACTAGTACCCTGCCAGAGTAGCACTTGGACATGTAAACCTGCCAGTCTTCACAGAAACACCAGAGCACTGTGTGAGAGGTGTGTTTTAAGTAATTTTGACAAATACCTTTTATTCCAGAGAGGTCAGAAGGACACGTTTTGTCATTGAAAAGTGGTGACGTGAGTATTCTGTGCATTTCACGTGGATTTATGTATCTAGATATAAGGAACTGTATTAACAGTTGCTTCTGATACCACATAAGCTATTAAAAAATTTACTCTAAGCTACAACACTGTTTTAATATGGAAACTGGAGGAATTGGAAATGTGCAGTCCTGCAAGACACTGAATGGGAAACAACAGAAGTTTTGATTTAGGGCTGGTCTTGAGGAAGTCTGAATTTCATTTCCAGATCTATAATAGATTCCCTATGTTATTTTAAACAAGTAATTTTGTCATTCAATGTCAGAGCGCTTTCTTTCTGTAAAGAGGCAAAAATTATTGTAGTGCTTGCTTGCAGTTTTGTACAGTCTCCTCTGGTATCTGTTCATGCTTTTCTTTGAATCAGAAGCCCCTTTGGCGCTGCTGCTCCTTGTATTTTTTTGTACCTTCTGAAAGGTCTGGCTGGAAGCTTTCCGAGTTAGGTCAAGGTTGATTGTTACTTTGGAAAGGATATAAAACACTTAAGCAAATAGACTTTTTTACTGATGGTGAACTTCTAAGGGACTATTCAATAACACAAATCCAAGGGGGACTTTAGATTTGTTCTCAGTGGCTCTTGCATAACCAGAATCGATTAGCAGCCATCAGCAGCCGGAAAATCTGTATGAAATGAGTTGGTGTTTTCATCCTGTTTTCTCAGTTTTGCAGTTACCTCCTCCTTTTAATCAATAACATTGAGGTTATTAGCAGCTTTTGGAAAGGCCAAGAATACAGCAATATTGAAAGTGTGATAAAGGCTGAATGATGGATTACATGGATATTACTTGGATTGTACCTCCAAGCACCTCCTATTTTGGTTATTTTATGAACTAATATACACACTGGTTTTGTTTAGTTTTTTATAAATGTTTTTAACCAAAAAAATTCAGAATTCTGGTCTTGGTTCACTCATAGTAAAACAGAATGGTTACACTGCATTAACATGATACAATGGACAGATCAGACCCTTCTTATTCCACTTCTTATTACTCTATCCACTTTTAGACAGAATCCTGTGGCCCTCTGGGGAAAAGATTTCAGACAGTGTGAAATAAATTCAATCTGGCAGTCAATTCTCCCATTTTCACATCCAAAACTCATTAAAACTAAACAGAATTCTTCAAAATGAAGTAAACTTTCCTACTTGGACAGTGATTTGGATCCATTCCTCTTTATACAGCACCTTTTAAATTGTTCAGATGTTACAGCTTGATTCTTTAAAAATGAATGAAATGGGAAAATTGAATGTGTTTCTGTTCTCCATCTCTGTTGGCAGATCATATTTTGCACGGCTATGCCATTGACAAACCTCAAGCTGATCCTTCGCTGCCTTTGATTTCCACTTGAAGGTATTTGCTGTCTGAACCTAGTTTTATGTTACGTTATTTTAAAACACATTTGTTTCGAGTTTGAGAAAAGTGAGATAAACGTCTGTGTTTCAGAAGCCACTCGCATTGCATGGAAAATAGATACACAATATACTGGTCTTCAATTGAGTCTAAACAATACATACTCTTCAATGTCACCTACTGGTATTGCGGGTGTTAACTGCGTGCCTATGCATCTTTAAGGAGCATTCTTGGGTTGAGTGTCTTGTGCAGGAGCTTTGTGATTAAACAAAAGCAGTCAGAGCTTTATTAGCTATCCCTGCCTTACCTGGTTACTTGTCTGTTGTCATCTTAACATAATTTACTAGTGTTTTCTCTTATATCTAAGATTCTGGATTGTATAGACTTTGATCTGATCTGGCAGGGCAATTGCAGTTGGTCAGTGTACTGATATGATGCAGGTTGAAGGGTTCTGTTTAATCTCATGAAACTAGTAGTCACGGGATGAAATGTCAGAGGGCAGTCAAACCAGGATGCTGATGGGACATTGTAGACACATGCTCTAAACACAATTAATGTCCACCTACAGCAGGATGTTAGGGTCAATGAAGTGGTTGTGTCTGAAAAGAAGAGATGGCCTCTTTTTGTTTTGTGGCCTTGTCAATCATACGCATAGCCTCTCCAATTCTTAAGAATATTTTAGGGAAACTTTGCCAAGAATTCAACTCCTTCCCTTCTTTTTTTTAAGAGAAAATCCTTAGATACTCATTGTCTACCAATTGTAGAAGCCTTCTCATACCATGACAGGAATATCCTGTTATGGCAACTGCTCCCATGCTTTTCTGTTGTTCAGGACAGGCCCTTGACAAACTCTCCATCATTCATCATCAACTTCATGGGATTCGAACCATATAAATATGTTTAATCATTAGCCTTTGATTCCTGAAAGTTTGTGGATTGTATTGCTTCTGAGATTTTTTTTTGAGAGCAATAATTGTGGTCCTTTCTCTTGAAGCTCCCTCTGGTTTAATTTTTTTTCATCTTGGGTTTTGTTTTCATTTCATTTTTCTTTGTTGGTGGATCATCAAGGAGCACTTGAGCTATTCTGAAGAACTGATCTCTCCCTCTGCTGTTCTGCTATGTGGGAGCAGCTGATCTATGCTAGCTTCAGTCCCAGTTTTAAATACTTATGAAGAGCAGCAGCTAATCTTTCCTATCCATAATCTCATGACTCTTCAGTACGTGACTTCATCCTGCCTGACTTTTCCATTATCCATTTATTGTCTCTGCTTCGGTACAATTCCCTCTTACCATTCAGCTTTTTTTTTTTTTTTGAAATAGATTTATGTCTTTTCTTTTTTTTGAAAGAAATGTATCTGTCTAATGTTCTAGCTTTTTAACTTTTATGTAGAAGTCAGTGGTGTAAGAAATTTGCTGACAACAGCAAGGGTTTTGGTTTATTTTCCTGAAAACACAAGGTTGAAAGCAAAGAGGAGTTGATATGTGTAAACTTCAATCCTTCTATGGATACAAATAATAGTCCATAGGTTATTTTGGTTTTGGATAATAATTTCCACAAAAAGTTGGATATTTCATGAGGAGATATCTCAGTAGTAGGTATTTATATATGTGTGTGTATATAGGTAGTAGGTATTTCTATATAAAAGAAAAAGTATTAGAACACAAAAAACCCAGAGCCAACATTATATATAATGAAAAAAAGGCAGAAGAGAACAAATTCTAGGGATAAATCATAGTCCCTGCATGTGTGATGCAGCACTTTAGGCCTGGAGATGCTCCTGCAACCTCTGTTTGAAGCAGAAGCTTCCCTTCAGCTAGGGAAAGTGGGTCACTGTTTTGAAAACATCTGAAACTTTGCTGCAATACCTAGACTGATTCTATTCTCATTAGCATAGCTTTTGAGCCCTCAACTTAATCGGCTTCAATTACTGTCATACAATGCCAATCTAGTGGCAGTTTAAGCCTCAGTAGTATAAATTACAGTGAGAATGGATTTGCAAACTGGATTTTAATTTTTTTATACCCTTAAATTGCATAGAAAGGTTTGCTTTAAAAAAAAAGAAAAAGCAGACAGACAAAAGGGGAAAAAAGTCAGGAAAAAAAACCCCAACCTGCTACTAATTGGAAGGACAGAACTGGCTCAAATGTTCATGGGAACAAAAGGTGGTCATTCAAATGGCAAGGTTATGACAAGCCTCTTTTACCATTTTCTTACAGATATTCTCCTCAAATGGGAAATACCTGGTGTTTAACAGCTGATCAAAGTGCATGTGCAGTCTCTGAACAAGATCCTCCCACATCTGTAGGAGACAGGTTTCTCCTAGGAGAAATTACTTCTAGAAGAGCAGTGGCTACTTCCAAAGGGAAAGGTAAGCCTTTGTCGTGGGAGACAGTATGTGCCTCCCCGCAAAACTGTGAAATACAGCTAGAACCTGAGAGGTATTTATCAACCTACAGAAACATCGCCCTCTTCTGGGAACAGAGTAAGCTGTTGAAGATGTTTTTCACAAATAAAAACGAGGTGTTTTGAAGTCTTATATTTATGACTGTATTACTCTGAGGCTGTTAAGAGTTTTAATTTTGTGGTTACCCCACCTGCTGTTTCATTATTAAAACCTTAGTTCTGATTAATCAAAAATCTATTCTGCAGTCAGATCACACAAGTTCTATAAAATTTGTATGCATGAGTATAACGTGGATACTGTTCATGACTGAAATAATTTTAAAAGTTTCAGATATGTGTTTAAACATCTTAGTGAAAGCTGTTTGGCAAAACAGGAGTGTTACACCTAGAGTCAAAATGTGATGCTGCTGTGAAGAACTTTCTTTCCTTTCATATTAAATGCTCACACACTACATGCAAAGGGAGAATTCATGTGACAAGTTATTTTCATGAACACTTAAAGATGTAGTATACCAAAAGAGTATGGCTGACAAAGTGGCAAAAATAATGGAAAATCTTGGCAAATTCAGTCCCCCACATCATGTAGTTTAATGCATGCAATTTCATGCCTCTAAGGTAAAATGTCAGAGCCACTTGTTTTAAAAAAACGAATATTGTATGAGAAAGGGTATTATTGAATCTTCACACTTCACCTACCTCAACTCTGATGTAAAGAGGTTTAGTAATCTTACACTGGCTCCCAGTTTTGCTGAATACTTTTCTCACAACAGAAAGCATGATAAGAACTTCTCTTGCAGTTCATGTTTTCATGAAGGTCTTGACCTCATATCTGAATCATGAATTCTTCACTCTTTCATGTAATCTAGGGATAATTTCACTCTTCAGCCTACTCATAACTCTTGCTGTGAAAATTATTCTTCCCTGGCTTATGTTTGTACAGAACTTAGCACCAGGATGTTGCTGCATATCTGGACTTTTGTTCTTTACTGCAGTTGCTTATAGCTTCTATGGAAGGTCAGGGAAGTAAGCTCTGCTGCTCCTATTAGTTATTTTCCCATACTGGTGCTGCCACACACAGCAAATATAATGAGGTCAAAAATTGCAGCAGCTTCGCAAAGCAAATTTGAGGACAGTAGTGTCCAGAGTTCAGAGGGACAGAAGGGAACAGAAGGGCAACTTGCCCTGAGGACAGTATTTGTGTTACTTTTGCAATACAAACAAATATTAGCAGTAATAGTGTAGATGGGTAAATGCTCCAGAGTATTGGTTTCAGTGAAGCTGAACACTGTAAATCACAGCTTCCCCTAGTCCATTTGAATCAGGATAGAAGGAAAACAGCTTGTCTAATGTCTGGAGCAACTTGGAGAAACAGTTAATATTAATTCGTGAAGAATATATTATAGGTGGTCTGTTAAGAATAACTTTGCAAAGCATATTTTCCAATCAGATGAGTTACCTTGCGAAGAAATAAAATGAACCAGCTTTTGGCACTGCAATCCTTAGTTGACCTTTCTAGTTGCAAAGCAGCTAGTTCTACGTACAGTGCTTTGGCATTATAAAAAGCACCGTGGAATGGCAAAATGTGTGAAACTTAGTGACAGTGAATGGAATTTTTAAAGGGAAGAAAAAGAACTGCTAAAAATAGAGGTACACCTCACAAGGTCTTATTCAAGTCTCATATAATTAACTTCATCCTGAAGCAGGTGACTTGAATCTAGGTACATGTGTGTCTGAAAGTTCTTCCTTAACTGACATGACCATGAGTCAAAGGACAGAGACCCTCATGGACAGGACTTCTCACAACTACTTCTTGCACAGCTCTTTCTCAGAATTTAATGGTTTTCACAGCAGTCTGATCCAAGGTTACACAACTGGTGCCATGGCAGAGGTGACCTTGAACAGAAGTAGCTAAACCCCTCTGAGAGAGAGCTTGCAGAGCCTTTATGTGCACTCAAGTTGCTGACATATGCTAACAGCTCGATTGTTCCTCCATGAGGACAGAGGATGCTAGAACCCTTACTGGGACAACTGGTAATGCTAGCTTTGTACTTAGTGTTTATGTAGGGAAGTTGGCTGGGTAGAAGTTGGACAACTGGGGGAGTATTTGGTCTGAACAAGATCCCACTCCCCAACATTTCTGGTCTTGTAACCTCTCTCATTTATGTGCTGTTTAGCTCAGAGTGTAATCTTCTGAACATGTTCAATCCAGCTAGTTAAAAACTAATAACAAGCTCCTGGATCAAGTCATCCAGCTCCAGATGACTAACCACACGTTCTGACAGTAGTACCATCAGAGAAAGATGCAGTGTGACAACATATCTGGCCTCTGACCATGTTTCATTTCCCAGTGCTGTATTTGGCAGAAAATGTGGCTGGCTGGAACTTAACTTCAGGTATCAGAAGCCCAGTGCTGAGTATCAGCACAATCATGTAGCATTTTCAGGGGACACTAAAATGAACATTAAGGTCCTTGAATTTTTTGTACCAGTGAGTTATGTGCATCTCACATTGTCTGCCTTTGTCTCCTTTGCCCTCACAGGTTGGCCAGTTACTCTAGAGAAGTCTTACTGAAAGAAAATTGAATATAGACTAATATCAGCCTCCTTTCTTATACCTTGTGAATGTGATGATGTAAGAGATTGAATCTGAAGTTTGTGGTGATAAACTAGTGAATGAGGCACCTTGAAGGGATCTGATCTTTTAGATAGCATTAAAAAAAATATTCTAAGTAATGTAAAGGTATATCAGATTGCTTTTGGGGAGTGTGGTACTTGGCCTGTGCAGAAAAAGAGTGTTGCAAGGTAGCATGGAAACATGCTAGATTCAACATCCTGTGTTGAAACCACAGAAACTATGGTTGAACCTGGCACTGGTCATTTGTCATCTGCAAAGACCACTTATGAGACCAAGAAGGAGACGTGTTTTTAAGACTTCTGTTCTATTAACTCATGGTGTTTAAGGGTCTGAGCTTTGCCAGAGCAACTGTGTGCATCAGAACAGGCAAAAGGTTACTTTTCATTTAAACTCTTTTCAGGAATATCACAGGAAAACTTTGGTATTCGTGAGGCTCAGTGATTTTTATTATTATTTTTTTTCAATTGCAGGGACTGTAGACATCAGTAAGAGCGAGATTTTCCCTCCCACAGACACAGCTTTTAAAGATCTTGGAAATAAACAAGGTTATTTTAGCATTTAGATAACTTGAGTTATAAAAACCTATTTCTACTTTTATCTTTCTATAAAGGGTTTAACTTAAAAGTATGTAAAAAATGATCTGGAGAACGTTATGCTAATTTTGTACTTATCCAAACAGTAAGCATTAGAACTTTCAGTCTAAGAATCCTAACTAGACAGTGGATGGTTTTGAGGTTGTGTTATTTCACCCCCCCTGGCTAAACATGGTGATGGTTTAGGTCCTGAGGTAACGAGTAAAGAAAAAGGAATGAAGGTATGAGTTAGTCTTTTTAACCAACTGGATCTTCATGTCAAGAAGACAGTAGGCAACGGTTACTGTGCAGTTGATCAAGAGCACATCTGCTGAATAGGGGATGAAATCAGAATAAGATTAAAATAAAATTAAACCTTCCTATCTCTCTTCATCTAGCCCTCAAAAGTCACTCCTGTACTTGGAACTTGGGCAGTTTTTAACTTCAGATTTAGTTAACTTCAAATTTAGTTAAGTTAGAGATCTGCATTTTCTGTTTACTTAACAAAAAGAGACAAGTTCCTAATTTATAATACTGTCACTTGTCTTTTTGAAGCTCCATCAATTTTTTTTAGCAACTTGGGTATCTAAGTCTGATGCTTAAAGTTAGGAAAGTTGACATCTTTCAACAATGTGGGTACATTAGCCTGATGAAATTCAACAAGGGCAAGTGTAAGGCCCTGCACCTAGGGAGGAGTAATCCCATACACTGGTACAAGATGGGGGCTGACCTGCTGGAAAGCAGCTCTGTAGAGAGAGACCTTCGATTCCTGGTGGACAAGTTGACTATGAGCCAGCAATGTGCCCTTGTGGCTGAGAAAGCCAATGGTCTCCTGGGGTGCATTTAAAAAGACCATGGCCAGCATGTCAAGGGAGGTTATCCTCCTCTTGGTGAGGCTGCATCTGGAGTACTGTGTCCAGTTCTGGGCCCCCAGTTCAAGAAGGACAGGGTACTACTGGAAAGAGTCCATCAGAGGGCTACAAAGATGATCAAGGGAATGGAGCACCTCTCTTATGGGGAAAGGCCAAGAGACCTGGGTCTGTTTAGTGTGGAGAAGACTGAGAGGGGATCTCACCCTCAAGAGGGTGATGCTTGCAAATATCTAAAGCGTGAGTGTCAAGGGGATGGGGTCAGGCTCTTCTCAGTGGTGGCCGGTGACAGGACAAGGGGCAATGGACACAAGCAGGAACACAGAAAGTTCCATCTGAACATGTGGAAAAACTTCTTTCCTTTGAGGGTGACAGAGCACTGGAACAGGCTGCCCAAAGAGGTGGTGGAGAGTCTTTCTCTGGAGATATTCAAAACCCCCCGGATGTGTTCCTGTCCAACCCGTTCTGGGTGAACATGCTTTGGCAGGGGGGTGATGATCTCCGAAGGTCCCTTCCAACCCCTACAATTCTGTGATATCTTTAAAATCTAGAGTATACCTCTGTGACCTATTAGAAAAAACAGCCCTGTCTTATTGGCCCTGGAATGTTTTGGAGTAGGTATGTCATATATATTGTGTGACACCTGTTGGATTATCCTCATAATTCAAATGAAAATGGTCTTTAAAGAAAACCTTTGCATCTGATCAGGTCCAACAAAAGCAAAACAACTTCCAATCATTAGGATTTCTGGTTTTGTTTTTAGTAATTAAAAGGAAGATGAGATAAAACAAAAGTTTATCTGAACTGAAAATCAAAGACAGGTATTTTGGCCTTGAGGTCCTCACTGGTGGGGCAAGATCCATCTCTCTGAAGAAAACCTGCTCTGCGTGTTTTATAAGATCTTTGAAGTGACCTGGAAATTATCACTTTGTAGTTTCAGGCTCATCTGTGTTTCAAACCTTTGTGGAAGTAATATGTACAAAGGAAGAGTACTTCTTAAATGAAGTAATACTTCATATGGAGTTGAATAGACTTCAGTCAGCTAGTCCTGGAGCTTCATTTTTCTCTGTGTAAGCTGTGAAAATTAAAATATTGCCAATGATCTCAGTTTTGATAGCATAAACCAAATGTTGTAGGGTAATCAGAACCACAGCAGTACTGGGCAGGTTGAAAACTGGCATGATAGTGAGTAGAAAATAATTTGCCAAGAATTAATGAAAAAATTGCATGGACTGTAGGAACACAGAATGTAAAATTTTGCTCTAATACATAGTAAAGTATGCAAAACCTCTTGTCTTAATTTATGCAAAGGTGTTGGTCAGTCTTAAAGCTTGCCAAAAACTTTTAGTGGATTTAAAATTCATCAGAACTTCAAAGAGTCCTAGGTCCTTATCAGGAGAGTGAGACTCAGTATGTGCAGCATGTTCAGGTCATTCTGTGATTAAATATTTTTACCCCTCCCACTTCCTAATAAGTCTAGGGGAGGGATGTGTAACTGAACCTGTAATGGAATAATTTGTGCAGTTTATCTTCAAGTGTGGAATGATGCCAACTTGAAATCCATAGATGTTTCTAATGAAACTGAACTGTCATTCCCTATTAACCTGCACTTGGTCCTTTCAGGAGCCTGAGAAACCTTCCTGCCCAACCTTGTTGTCTTGCTTTGGTAGGTGAAAGCTACCAAGGGCAGCTTGGCTGCATCTCCTCTGTCCTCCTTGCCCTCCTTTTATGTTCCAGAGATCCTTTCAGCTTAGTCACGCTGTGTTCTTTATCTTCCATTGGCCCTTCTTCGAGTTTTGAGGCATGTGTTTTAAAGTTATGTTTGCTCTGACAGTAAAGTTAAGTAAAAGAACCACCTACTTCCCATCAGTCTGAGGTCTCGCTGCACTCCTGCACCACCATTCAGAGCTCCTTCAACCATGCCACTGCAGCTGTTTGTTTTTCATTTTGTCAGTTACATCCCTAAAATCATCCAAGTTAAAACAACCCAAAGGCAGAAATGGTCCAGGGAGGGGGAATAAATAGCTAGAGGTAAGGGGAAAGGGCAACTCTTAAGCTATTGCTGCTGCCAAGAAAAAGATGCATGAAACTGTTCCTTTAGTGTCAGGTGAAGGCAAAAATGCAGTACAGAAGTTACGTGATACAGCAGAATTTGATAGGTATAGTGTATCTCTGCAGGAATTCTCCCTGCTTTGCTGTCAGTCACAAGCTATGAATGTGCCAGATACATCTTGATGTATAGTTTTTGATTTGACTCATTACTCAGCCCTCTAACTGCAGCCATATACAAAAGAGGCTCAGTCTGGTATTCCTTGACTGAAAGACTACTGCCTGGAAGATAGATGCAAATACAGTTAGAGGAGGCAAGGCAAGCAGGTAGAGTAGATACAATGAGAAATGCTTGAATCTTCTGTCCTCTTCTAACAGTTTGCTTGTCCTTTTGGCATTGCAAACCTGACCCTAATGTCTGTTGTACATTCCCATGTGATATTACATACATTTGTTGTGGTCCCCAATGCGTGAATGTAGACAAAAGTTGTCAGATAAGTGTCATGGTCAACATTAACCTAAAGTCAGGAAAAACTTAATGTGTTTGTTCAACAGTTTGGTCAAGAATCTATTGCGTGTGTGCCTAGTCCAGGTGAGAAGGTTAAGAGTGCGTGGGAATCCAGTGAAGTGACAGCAGAGAGTCCTGGCTGTGATTAATAAGTCTTGGAATGAATAGAAAGAATAACATGAAGTTGTTGGTGACAAGCCTGACATGAAATTAAGAGAGCAGAGAGAGAGCTTCTCTACTGTACTCTAGGATGTGGTACAGTTAGGAAACTGGTGAAAACTTTAAAAGTGACGAAGAGAAATGAGAGATAATACTGTTGGGATTCTTGGCAGTATATATTTCCATAGGGGAAACACAACAGGTTTATGGTATTTAAGAGAATGAAAAATAGAACCATTGGCATTTGAGACTGCAGGGAAAACCACCTGCTGTTTAACATACACCACCCTCCCATCCCCCCTGAACAAAACAAAACCTCTCTATGCATCACATGTCTAATGAGTGCATTAAAATGTACAGATATTTGGAAATGCAAGATCCATTTGAATGGAGAATGGTGATTTACCTTCTTTGGAATCTTGATTTAGTACAAAGGCTTCCTTCTGTGTAATACAGAAAACATCGAATTCCCACCAAAACAATGTTGCCTTTTATTTTGAACAGTATTAAAAAGGACAAGATGAAACCTCAGAACTGAGCTAGAAAAAGGCCAATGGTTTGCCAACAGTGAGAAATTATCAGAGGAGTTTTCTTGAGGACCAATCACTTAAAATCTCTGGGATTATGACAAGGTACATCCACCAAATGTGAGCTTAAGAAAATTAGCTATGTTATGTGATTTCCCTGGATATATTTTGAAAAAAGTATGGGATATTGCCTTCATGAAAGAAGGGAAAGAGCTGAAACAGGGTACATGAGACGTTTTTAGATTTATAATATTTAGGTATTTTTTTTAGACTCTACCCTTTGAAATTGGCATGAATAATGCAAAAAAGGCAAGGCCCTGACAGTTACTTTAGGTTCTGCTTTTCACATTGCTTTAGAATTGCTGATTATCTTCTGATACCGCGTAGCACTGATGCAGAGAATTTTTCATTCCAACAACTGTTGATCAGCAATCTTCACTGTAAAAAATTAAGTCTCGGGCTTTTACTGGTATAAAATGGTGCAGCTTTATTTCAGTGGCATTAAGCAAATATATGCCATTTCGATGATTTTACAGATTATTGCATATGAAGCTGTATATTAGAGCCCTTAAACATTTCAGCAATGGAAGATGATGATAAATGGTATCAGAATGAATTGTTACATTTCTTTAAAAAGTCTCAATTCCTTAAATGCATCAGCTTATTTGTAACCACTGAAGACTTTGTAATGCTAGGGGAAAAATCTTTTGAAGAGAGATTTCTCTAAAACAAAACAAATCTGTCAAGAAAAAGAAGAGGAATATGATACAAAATAAAATACTATAAAGTCAGTAAGGCTGTGATTTTAAGGTTCCTTTGTGTTTAAGGGAAGAAAATTCTGAAACAGAAAAAAAATTAATAGAAACAGTCAATAATTACTCAGGGAAAAAAAAAAAGCTGAATCCCTACTTCTTTGAGAACAAAAGATTATGATTGAAGGAATAAAATGGTAGAAATCTTAGTGAGAGTGTTAAAGGAGATAGAAAGCTCCAGAGCTGCACTGTGCATACAAAGAAAAACAAGGGAGATGTTCAGTTCCCTCAAAGATAAAGGCAAGTGTGGCAGCAGTTTATGAAAATTGTTTCAAGCCAGATTGCAAAGAGAAAAAAAAATGTTTAACACTTGTAACTCAAAAATAGAAATAGTCCAGTTAATATAAAGAACGGGGACTAGCTGTGCGTCCCTGTGAAGTCAAGGGTAATAAACAAAGTACATTTGGAACAATTATTGGCTGACTAGCATGGTGTCTTTCACCATGGTTTGATCTTTTAATAAAAGTTCAGCAGGGAACACCCTGTTGGTTTTGACTCATTGCCACAAAGAAGTGATCTTCTCTTTTAGTGATATTCTTATCCAGGTTGTTAATATGGCTAGTTGCTGCTTACTTCTTACTGTAGCTGACACTGCATCATTGTTTATTACCACCATGTCAGAAAGCCCTGTTGTGCCTGGCATGGTACAAAGGATAACAGAGATGGTGTCGGTCTTGGAAAGTTTACAATTTGTATAGTGAGAGGAGAGAAATAGGTGATTTTAGGATATGTAACTTACCATCCTGAAATCTTTAGTGAGTCACATGAAAATGCCTGTTTCTCCTCATTAACCACAGATGGATTCTACAGTGATGAGCTCTGCCACAGGATCTACACTGCTTTGAGTTAGGTTAGATAGATGTCCCCCAGCATGTCACAGTGATAGTCATGATAGGATGGCATGGTTCACTGGTGCTTAAATCTTTGACAGCTCTATATATGTCATGTGTACAAGTGTTTGAGGGAAGACAGTTGCAGGCAACATGGCAGAGAGTGGTTGGAGTAAGAATAATAAAGGAATTTAAAGTGGTATTCTGAAAATGGAAGGGTGTTACTGTAAAGTGTCTAGGCTTTCTCTGAGTAACTCTGAGCACTGAAATGAACTCTAGACAGGCTCTGTCAGACTTCTTTGCACTAACCTTTGATCTCTGTTGTGCTGTAGCATACATTTACGTGCATTACAGTTTATACAGTATACAGCTTATATGCTGGGAGCTTTTTGGTTTTGGTTGTTTTGTTGGGGTGTTTTCCTGCAAAGGAAAAATCTTGGCAGAAGATATCCTGTGATACAGTAAAAAATACAGCAAAAAATACAAACTTAAGGCTTGTATATTTCTTAAGGCTGTTATGGGACTGGTGACATCTCCTTTATTGGCAGAAATAGACTTCCTTTTGATTAGGAGGAGAAGCCTTGCTGATCTTGGCAAATACAGGCCCCTGTGTGGTTTAACCCTGCTGAGGCATGGTGAAATAGATAAAGCCAGAGCAAAGGAGAAGAGATTAGGTTGTTGGTCTCATCAGATCATCGAATATAGGAGGATCCAACAACAGATCTTTAACACAAGCAGGCTTGGGATAGTGCAATGTCATAAAGCAAGTTGGGCTACAAAGTTGAGGCCTAAGCCATAGGAATTACAGTTGCCTGACTGCAAGATAAAAATATGGATATTTTAATGTTCAAACTAGTTAGGCTACTCACATTCTGGTTTTATGCTTGCTTTGCTTTCAAAGATTTTCACTAGTAGGCCTGTTCACTGGATACGTGCATAAAGCTTTCTTGATGCATATTCATTAAGATGCATTAATAAATATTAAGTAAGACATAGAAGTGTCCTTCTCTGTGAATTAACTGATTAGCCACAAACTGGCAGCTTAGAATTTCATTGAATCATGATCTCAACACAATTGATCATGCCAGGTACTACAGAGAATTCAGGAAGCAATTTGCCACAACTGGAAAGTATACCTGTTTCTCCAGAACCTGTTGTTCCTTTACTATTGTCTTGATGGTGCCAAGCCCAGAGGATTTGTTGCTTCTGTTATATCTGCAGAGGTTTCAAAGTGATTAGAGGTAGAGCAACTGCATCTGGGTCTTGTTGACTTAATCAAGTTCAGGCCTCTGGAATTAAATCAAGGTGTGTGAGAGAAAGGGGTTTGCTTTGAGCTAGTGGGAGGGCTTACACTTTCCTGTATACAACTCTGCAGAAAAAGAACAGGACTATAAACATAGATTACTTTGTTCCATTCACTTTTAAAAGAATAACTTTATGGGGTAGTGAACATTCTTGATAAGGCCTAGTATAGAGGGTTCATCTAGGGAAGAAATCTTGTTCTGCAGAAAAATATAGTTTACAGTATAAACAAATAGAGAAAGGCAAAAAGATTCTACAGTGTGGTGTAGTTATGGTGTTGCAGGGTAGTATAACACTACTGAAGAGTAATGTTACATTAATGCAACCTAAAGCACTTGCATTTGTAATTCTAGAACACCTGAATGACAAGGGCTCTTAAGGTAGATGGCATAAAAGCCTGTAGTAGCTTTCTTTCCCATAGCTCCATTAATCCTCTAGAACGATACATGCTGATCGCATTCTTGCTGATAAAATATTAACTATATTTCTCAGTCTTGGCTGAAAATCTCTATGATATATTTAAGCCAAGGATGAAAGCAGCCAAAAAATGAAAATCAAAGTGTGAAAATCTATGCCTGGAAGAAATACAATGGGATATCAAGAGAAAACCAGTAAAACAGGTTCCCTTAACCATTTGCATGCAGTGGAACAAATATATAACATTCTTAATGGCTTTCCAAAAGGAGAGTTCTTAGCATTCTTTGTGTTCTGTATAGCTGAGGTGTCAATAGAGTGATGGAGCATGGTCCATTTAATCAAGCACAGTGCTATGTATGTTCCCAGGCAGAGTGCATCTGTGCCACCTCCTCTTCTGGTCAGCTGTTGCAAGCTGGGGTAGAATTTTGCTGGCAACCCAAAAGTCATGTGGCAGTTACTCTGCACTACTTCTGCCTGAGTTTCAGAACTACAACAGCAGTTATCCTGCACTACCGGGACTGTGGAAAGGAGCAGAGCAGTATAAATACAGACAAGAAATGCATTTCCTGTATCCTTATCTGTCTCCAGCATGTTGTTTCACAGTGGACTTCTACTGAATGGGTTGTTGCCTTAGCAATGCTGATGTAGAGAATAAGGAGGAAAACCTTTTAGGGAAGCAGTTGGCAACAGTCTGGATTACACCTTCCACATGCAAGATAAGTAGGCTGATTGAAGCTGTCTGTCAAATTTGGCTAGAGCAGTTAGTTTCACATGGTTTATTCTACTACTAGTCAGTAGTGGAATAGTCAGTCATATTTTAATGTGAATTAGTTTTTAAAGCTGAGAGCTGGGAGGAATTTGCTTCTCTTATATTTTCTGTACTTTACCTAGAGATAAATAGAAGGCAGTATTAGGCAGTGGTGGAAAGTGAAGGATGGTGAGCCATGTAACAATGCCTTTCATGTTTTAAACAAGAAGATTTAAGAATGTACTCTGTATTGTGAATATAGATATATGTGTTATATATTATGATGTTATAATGATTCTTGATAGACACATAAGTTTGTATTAGCTTCTATAAGAATGCAACTAATATATTTAACATACCATAAGCTTAATTATCTCAAGAATCTTTTTTTATCTTGTGGAACAGAACTGTTTACAGTGGGGGCTGTGAAGTAGGCTAGTGATGGGTGTGTCCAAAGTTCATTGGAAGACAAAGGGGAAAACGGGTTGATTCAGTTATGTTTGGTCCACAGAATACCTACTTGCTCATAGCAAATAGTGATAGCTGTAGTAAGTAGTTCTTCCTTTATCTGTTGTGACATAAACCTGCTAGTGCAATAAGACTTGCAAGCTCTTTAGATACCAGATTAATATTGCTAGTAGCTAATTTGATGAGCTAAAGGTCATGTTTTGGGTTTTGATAATCTATTAGTAAAAAAAAAAAGTTTAAAAAGTGCTTGACTTCAGGGTGCTTGGAAAGCTGTTCTCTAGGCTTAATTCTTTTGAAGCACTTCAGAAATACTGGCCAAGGAAAGCTGATATCATATTTGCATTGTGTAATCTTGCTTATATGCAGCATAGTCACTCTATTTATACTTATTTAACTCTACTCATGATTCAAAGAATAGACAGAAATGGATTGGAGTTCCACTGTCATTTGTATTTCTTAAATAACCACTCAATGGAAAGGGAAAAAATTGCTTGCAAGCTGGAGACCCAATAAGAATCTCGTCAATGTATCTCAATACATGAAGGGAAGGTATAGACTCTCCTCAGTGGTGCCCAGTGACAGGACTAGAGATAATGGGCACAGACTGAAACACGGGAAGTTTTGTCTGAACGTCAGGGAACACTTTACTGTGAGGATGACTGAGTACTGGCACTGATTCTCCAGAGAGGCGGTGGGGTCTCCATGCTTGGAAATATTCAAAAGCCATCTGAACATGGTCCCATGCAGCCAGGTTTAGGTGGCCCTGCTTGAGTGGAGTGAACCAGATGACCTCCAGAGGTCTCTTCTGACATCAACCAGTCTGTGAATCTGTGGTTTACATTCAGTTTGCGTGAATCTCTCTAGAAAGCTGTAACAGACAACATTTGTTAAATAAAAGCCAGTTACAGCAATGGGTTTCCTGCAGGAGTTTCAAGACTGTAGAATTAATTCTTATATAGCTTTTTATTTTCACACACGTGGTGTAATTATTCCTAATTTTCGACCACTACAGTTGGATAAAAGATACAGGAAATGCACAAAATGCTGTGATTCTCAAGGCCAAGAAGGATAAGCAAACCAACCGAATAAAAATACTTGTACTATCTGTCACGGAAGGCAGAATAATACAGAAGAAATTTATGTTAATGAAGTTTCAGGATAGGCGCAAGAATTATTCAGACACCAAAGAACTTGATAATAGACCAACATAAACAGAAGCATCTGTCTTTCTGAAGTGCTGGCTGATTAAGAAAATTGCTGCATGTGTTTAACTAAGCTTTTATACTAACCTTAGGTTAGTGGTGAGGATTAGAGGCTTTGTAATTTTTTTTTTAATGGAGATTTTTTAATTTCATCTTTGTAGAAAGACGCTTAAACAAACACTTTCATTTACATGTTGGGCTTGAATGTGATTTGTAGAACTGGAAGCTGAAATGTGTAAGTAGCTGTAACTAATGGGGAGAAACGATAGTACAAGAACTGCTGGAGGGCTTCTTTGCCTCCTGCTGATCCACCTGCATAGAGGAGATTCTGAGCACCTAATTCATTCCAGTTTAGTGTCACTTGGCATTACTGGAGCAGCCATTGCATTGTGCAGAGGCCAATTTTTTTCAGAAGACAAACTCCTTTTCTGCAGCTCCCACTGTTTTCTAGAGCAAATACAGGTGTTTGGCAACTCTCCTGAAAGTGAATGAAGACACTAGATTCTTGAAAGCTTTACACTACTAAAAAAAGGCAGAAGCTTGTCTAGTTTTTAGAAGCAAGTGCAACAATAAAAGTTTTGGGAGTAAAGACTGCTGTAATATTACATGGACTCTAAAAAGTCTTTTTGTGACTGAACTTAATGAAGTGCTATAATTGTATAAGAAATAGTCTCTATCCCAAAATCCAAGTCCTGAGGCTGTCTTGTAACATGTTTGCAAAGAAGTTATGCGGCCTATGCTACTTTATTATTGAGAAAACCGCAGTTCCCCAGTGTAACACTGGGAAATTTACTGAGCATTTACTTCTAGGTAAATATATATTTTTTGCTTCATGTGTACCACAGCATGGCATACAAGAGGGAACAGGCCTAGAGAACCCAGTGGGCTGCAGCCACAGAGCAAACTTGAAGTAATGTCACACTTCATTTTTGTTGTTGCTGTAGTCTGACAACTAACGGAGCAGAAGAGAGGTGGTTAAATGAATTCCAAATGTAAGCAGGCTACCCTTTTGCCATGGAGCTTTCTGATGGTGAGTAGGGGGAGTGAAACAAACCTGCAGAGAAATGGTTATTAATGCTTCCAGAAAATAATATGTAGAAATGATTCTGAGTAATGTGATTCCTCTCACTTAATATCAATCCAGCCAGGAAACAATAGAGAATATAGCATATGTGTGGAGCTGGAGTACTGTAACATAACCAGAAACTTGCATTTCAGGTGTTCCCTCAGAAACTGATTTTGCATTCTTTCTGCCTGCACCTAGATGCTTCCCACAAAACAATACAATTCCTACAATAATAAAGCTTAGTCCTCAGAGACTTAATTGAGCAAGCTCGCTTGAGAAATTCCATTATATGAGTTTTAAAAAAGTTTACAAACTATGGCTTTTTTTCTCCTCTACATTATGTTGAATAAATAGAGATCCATTAGGGAAAATCAATTTGTAAACTCCACAAAGCGCATCTTCAATACTGAATATTCTTCTCTTCTGTCAGGGCTTTATTTGCAAGCAAAGCAATTGAAACTCAATAGCAACTAAGCGCAGGCAGAGATCCTTCCCAGGCCAATGTTCAGGAGACAAAGTGTTCTTGCACTTCTGGAAGTTGTTAGAAATCTTAGAATTTCCTCTTGTTTGTTGTTCTTTATAATGATTGCTATTTTGCTTTGACGACAGTATTTTTTTTAGATTGGTTTAAGAGACACACAAATGTGATTTAGAAGAAGCTCCAACTCAGTATTGTCACCCCTCAGCCTTTTAATGAACCAACACTTCCCTCCTGTAAATTTAACAGATTGTTCTGCAACAAAACGAAACTCATCCACAAAGAGCAGCAGATAGAGCAATTACTTATAATTTCATCAAAGAAAGTTTTCAGCTCATTTTGTCAGTTTAGTGAGATGTCTGTAAAGTTAAGAGACACATTTGTGTTAATTTACGGGTGTATTACTCGTTTAAGGTTTTTTTTAATGTGTGTGCCTTCATAGGTAGGAGATACACTTAAAAACAGGGCAAGGCTTATTCTGTAGTCCCTGTCTTAAGCAGGGGCAATAGTCAACTGTACCATTTCCAAAGGAGCAGCAGGGAGGAAAATTTCTTTATTTCAACCAAATTACCAATTCCTTTAAGGGACCAGGAATTTACTGAAATCTTGAAGGAGGTACAGCTTCTCTCGTTCAGGGCAATGAAAAGGAATTGCTTTTTACCTAACCTTTTGAGTTGTGCGAAGCACTGGAGTTCCTGGGCCCTGTATCTGCAACATAGCTGAAGACTGATTTTTCTAAGTCTATGCAAGGGATTTTTTATATGTCTGTGTGGTTGCTGGAGGCCAGAACACATTCTTGCCTTAAATTTCTATAGCCTAAAATTCCATTTTCCATTTGGGCAAACAGATAACACTTTGGATCATAAGTGAACAGCTCTTGTTAATAACACTCAAAGTGAGAAAGGCAGCAAAGTACACTATCAGAAATAATGTTTCAGGGATGACTTATATGAGAAAAAGAAAAGAAGATCAAATTCTGTCAGCAGGAATTAGTTCAAAACACATTAATGACTATTGCAATGCCTTTTTAAAGAGAATACAAAAATTAATCAATTTAAAAAGAAAAAGAATAATCAGTGAAAAGGGGGTCTTTTTTGCATCTTCCCAATCCTTCCTGTCATCTGTGTGTGTGTGCGTGTATGCAATATGCCTTTGTATATATCTGTATGTGTTTGAATATTTATTAGCATGTTCATATGCATATGTCTGTGTACACACCTCTCTTCTTGAAGTTATGAACTTGCTTGCTCCGAAAGCCTATTGTCCTGGTTTGAGGTAAAACAGAACTAATTTTCTGTTAATTAATTTTATTTTTAGCTAAGCCTTTTCTAACTCTCTGAAATTAACAGCATATTGTGGAGACACTGTTTGTTCTCAGAATGATAAAACCTGATTATTTGTAATTTATGCCAAGGAAAGGTATGCAGAGAGGGTCTTGCTTATACTTATTGCTATAACAACCAAGGTCAGCTAACATTGTTATTTGTCCCATTGGAGGGTCAGAAGTGGAGAAGCGTAGAGGGGTCACACCTACGGGGAGGAATGGACAGGACAGATGACCCAAAATTGACCAACAGGGTATTTCATTCCATCTGCATCATGCTCAATATAAAAGCTGAAGGATCAAAGGGTCAGCCATCTTTCCTTCTTCAGTGGCTGGCATCCAAGGAGGACTCTGTTCATCTGCCTTTGATCCCAATCTACGGGTTCCTGAATCCAGATCTGGAATTCAGCTCCCATCTTATTGCTGAGTCCAGTCTGAGTCTTTCCCCATGCCTGCCAGTGATGCAATTGTCACTCATCGTCCTGGAAGCTTGATACAGTTTTGTATATATTGTATATAATTATTTTCTTTATTACTATTTTAATAATTTTTTAATATTTTCATTAAAGAGCTTAGTTTTTTCCTAAATTCATAAGCTTTTTTTCTCTCTCTCCCCTCACCCACTTGGAGAGAGAAGTGGGGAAGAGCATCTGTCATTTGTTTCAGTGGCCAGTCCGTGCCAAACCATGACAGATTTATTTGCACCCAACATGGGGCTTGACCAGGGCTCTGATAGATTGCCTGAATAGTTTGAATTTCAGCTTGCTCACAAATTAAAACAGGTAGCTTACATCATGTTGGTTTTGGACAGAATACTGTATTGTCTCTTTATAGGGCTTTGTTTAAAGTTAATTGATACAATGCTGCTTAGCCTGCCATACAACTGAAGCCATGAACTGGCTTTACAGGGGAAATATCTCCCACTAAAGGGTCATAGTTTATGGGGAGACACCAGTACTTAAACAGTAGTAGTGGTATTTACAAGTGGAGCCTGTATAGTTGCATTACAACAGTGATATGCATAGATACAATGCAAATATATGTAAATACAAATAAGCATATTAGTTCGGACTAGTAATGTAGAGACTTCATACCAGTTGATGGATTGGCTTCTTTTTAGTAAGCGAAAGTTATAGGTTTTTATCAAGCCATTTCTGGGTGACAGAATTAATTTGGAAATTTAAAGTTCGATCTTACCTGAGCGGAAGCACAAATATTATCATAGCAGCCTTTTCAGAGGTACTTCATTGCTCCCTGTTGTAGCAATCACATAATTATGAATTGAAATTAATTTTAAATAAAATACTTGTTTGTTTAAACTGGCACTAACAACTGTCAAGTCAAAAGATTGTCCAGTAGCATGAGGTCCAGTTGTGTCTTTCATTTTG
>JAOXJM010000002.1:11054701-11066746 GCA_026413425.1 Tringa solitaria | reverse complement strand
AAAAAAGCCTAAACAGTGCTGTGCTTGTACTTGTTAAAACTTTGTGTCCGAGTGTTTCAGTCCTGCAAACTGAACTATGTAGTCTCCCTGCTTTGTGAGATCTGGGGCTGTCTTTCTGCTTCTAAACAGTGGGATTGGGATATGAGCCTGCGAGGCTTGTGGAGCTGGACCAATGCTTGCTGCTTGGTTCTAACAAAACTGTACCATTTAAATAATAATAACAAATAATAAAAGTGTTAAGGCTGACAGAATATTCCATCCTTAGGATTTTACAATGTACGAAAATAGGATGGGAAATTGAACTGCAAATTTGCCACCACTTAATGCAACTGAGGAGGAAGGTAGAGGGAAGGGAGGGCAGTCAGCTCAGCAATCAGCAGGAGCTAAGAGTGAGTATGGATGCTCAGGGATGGGTTTTTGGTCTTGTTTTTATGATGATGCAGAAGGTGCTACCACAGTTGTGTGAGAGAATGACTTCTACTGAATTCCTGGTGGGAAACCCTGTTATGAATACGGCTGCTTACACATAGTGGTGCATACCTCTACCACACTGCTGCCCCTGCCTCACCCAGTAGAATTATACTTTGGCTTTAGGGTAACAAGATACCAGAGAGCCAGCAAGCTGGCATTGTTGGGAGGAGGTTTTTTTGTGAGGAGAGGAAAATCATTCTGATTGTTTTCCTCTGTTTTGTCTTGTATATCCCTGCTGTCTCAGCCGTGATAGTGACTCTGACCCTCAATCCACTCTCAGAAGTGCTTCCCTAGGCCAGTCTCTCCCTCGCCCTGTGACAGTCTGTCTGCAGGGGTGAGAAAGCAATTCGTTCTCTGTTCCTGTTCTGACTGGTCAAAGTTGTTGACAAGATGTCGGTGCCTACTGCGATAGCAGTTCTTAGCCTTTTTGTGATATGAATATCTTACTTGGAAAAGAACCCTAAACTTGTTGAAATAACTTCACACAGGCTCTGAAAGAGCCTTGAGAATTTAAGACCAATCAGTTAACTGCACTGGCTTTGAAATACAGCCATTTATTGTGTCACCTCTAGTCAATGCAAGCTGTGGTGTGCTTGTATCTCTGCCACTGTTCAGCCGTATTTTGGGCTTGCTTCAGTGCTTTCACGGTGCAGATTTAGCTTTAGCTCTGGCTGTGACAGTCAACAATAAATGTTCATGAAGTTCAATAGCATGATATAAAAAGCATGGTGTGTCTACTGTTTTCTAAAATTTTTATAAAAATGAAAAAAAATTAGTATGCTGTGGGACGGGCTCTTTGCTGAGCAAGCTGCTGACCAGCTGAATTCTGTGCTCTGCAGAAGAGGATTTCCACCCTAATACCTGAATTCTTTACATCCATCAATATGCTTTCTTCTTCTTCCACTTTACCCCTGTCAGACTGAGATAGTGAAACCTAACATTTCACCAAATTTTAGTGGCTCCAGTGTTGGGTTTTTTTCCTTGCTGCAGCAGTGGATCCACAAGGGAATGAGAAACCTCTGGCCAAATACCTGCTCTACTAGTCTAGGATGGCAGCTGTGCAGGAGTTATCATCAGCAGACTCTCAGTTATTTTCTTGCTCTGTGAAGGATTATTCTATGAGCTGAGGAGGTACACAGTTCAAAATGAATATCGCTAATTGTAGTTTCAACTCTTCAACTGTTCTAGAAAAGTCTAAGAAGGGACTACGTTTGGGAAAAATTGCTGCAAGCATATTCGAGTGTTTAAAAGGGTGACAGTGGTTGCATGGACTACTTACTGTATCAGATGTGTTTCTTGAGACAAGATGAGGGGGGACTTCTCAAAGTATCTTAAGTTGAAGTATGATATATAGGCTCTAATGCTTTATGCTATACAAACATAATGTGTGCTTTGGGATATGAGAGTAAATAACATACTTCCTATATTCTTAAAGTGTAGTAGTGTGGGCCTTATGGAAGATATTGCAGCAGCCGCAGCGCCTGCTATTGCTCAGCTGGGTTTCATAGTGCTACTTGGCTGGAGTGCACTGTGAGTAGATGAATTAAGGAAATAACAAGGATCATTTTGTTTCTTCTCCGAATAATAAGGCCACATGAAAATCCCCTTCAGGAAAAAAAGATATTTTTTTTGCAAAAAAATCACTTTTCTGAGCATAACCTTACGAAGATGACATATTTTACATTATCCATCATTTTGGGAACCATGGTATCTGTAGGGCCTGTTGGTAGTGTCTGTTAAACAGCAGCAGAAATCCATTTCTATTCTTGGTTAGACACTCCAATGAGTTCAATTCTGCAGGCAGAAATGTCTTTTACTCTAAATATTTTTTGTTCCCAGTAGAAATGCGTTATGCAAATAATTCACTTCATAAAAACATAACAAATGTTTGTGTAGATTTTTTTTAAGCAGCCCCAAACATGATAGTTTAGGAAGCGGCTGTAATTTTAAAAGCTCTAAGAAGAAGCAGCTACAGTATAATAGGATCTGGGTTTTATGCAAATAAAACCATTATGCCCATTACTGGAGCATAGCAAAGTAGAAAGACCTCTGCACTTATGGGTAATATGACAAGTGCTTTATTTATGTTAACTCTTAGAATTTTCTCCTAGCATTTTCTTGCAGTATCATGTGGTCTCCAAAAGGCAGAGCTTTATGTTGCTGAGAAGAGCTCTCAATATATTAATACGATACTGAACAAATTACTTGTGCAAAACAAATGTTCTTCTGAGATTTTGTTTTGTTGCCTTTCAGCTCTCCAGCAGTTCAATGTAGTCTTGACATTATGAAGGACCGCACTTCAATGTATATGGTTAATATAACATAAACATGAAGGTGGGAAAGTTCTTTGTATGATTAAATTGATCTTAAAGTTTACAAGTATAGTATGTCTAAAGTAAACAAAAAATACCTCGCCATGGGTTGAACTGTGGAGTCCCCTGTTCATTCTCCTACTGCACTAGGCAGTGGAGTATATGATTTTTCTAAAGATCTGTTCAGGTGCCCCAATTACCTGAACACCTCAGTCTTCAAGTGTATTTGTCATCTTATCACTGAGGTTTTTGCAGTCTACAGACAGTGTCCAAAGGCATAAAAAAGGTGAGTGATTTCCTAAGTCTGCAGAAGAGCAGGTGCGATCCTTGGCCACTGGAAGCTAAGGGAGTACCTTGACTGTTGTATCATCCTTTGTTTCTAGGAAGTCTGGCTTGTAAGTTTGTGTGTTCAGTGACACCATGCTTTTTATAATTTAGTTCTTTGCACTTACACTAAGGAAAATACAAAGCAGCTTCAGGCTAAGTTGTGTATGAAGTTTATCCACACAAGGCTGCATTATACCGACTCAAAGGACCAGAATCTGCAATCAGATTTGTAGAGAAGTTACCTAAGATCCATTGCTAAGCCCACTCACTCAGCTTGGTCATTTGGATTGACTGCTAAGTTAAAGGGACACCCAACATTAACATTGGAAAAAAATGAGTTCCCATTTCTCTAGTTTTCATTCATGGTCTGATTTAAAATCAGAGTGATCAGATACTTCTTAATACTTCTTAGTATCACAATTTTTTATGCATCTGTGTATGTATGTATAAACTTATGTATATGGAATCCAGTGAAATTGCTTATTGAGAGCACCATCTCATAAGAAACCTTTAAAAAGTACACTTGCCTCTCTGTAAAAATAAGTAGTTGCTAGGCTCATTTCCAGTTGCAGTTGATACAACTGCTACAGTGCAATTAACCTTTTCTTTATGAACTTGGATATGTATTATTTGATCTGTCCTATATTATTGCTTTACTCTTTTGTCTTAAAAGTCATGTGTTTCAGTGCATCAGCATTGCAGTGCCCAGTGAAGGGACTCCTTTGTGCCACTACAGCTCTTAAAGCTTTGCCATAAAGATTATTATTAATCTTTTTTGTTAAAAGTAAAAGGTCCATCCACCTCATTTATTGAAAGCTTATGGCACACAATGAGAAAGATGATAGCTAAAGATGTCTTATTTTTATGGTGGAGCTTTTTTTGCTGTGTCAAAGGCTATAAAGAATAAAACACCTGAATTTTAGGGAAAGCACACATAAAAACCTGCTCACTTTTGCTAACAATATTATTTACTCTATTAGAAAATAAGAAGTAGGCAAACCTCTTTCTCTTGTGTTTTCCACTCTTGCCAGATAAGTCCCACTTACCACAATGGGTAGCAGCAGGAGAGAAAGCGAAAATTGTGAAATGTTGTAGCAAAATGGGAACAGAGAATGTGTTCCTATACAATTCCAGAATATTATGGCATGCTATGGAAAAGTCCAGCTGTACTACTGTCAGCCACAAGAGGGAATATCAGTTTACATATATTTGAATTCAGCGCAGTCATTTCTGTTATGAGTCTTATTAAACTTGGCTTAGTTCAATCAGTACAAGTCAAAGCTTATTGTCCTCTCCCCTAATAGGTTAGTGCTGGGGTTACTATGCCAGTCATTTATGCTTAAATGGGGCTATTGGCAAGAGAAGACAAGCATGCTTTTCAGAAATGAAAGTGACTATTGGGACAGTGATGCTATAGCACTAAGCACCTGTTGGGTGCAACTTTCCCATCTGGAATAACCTCATTAACATTACCCAGCAGTTAAGACTGCAATGCAATTTGCTTCAGGTTTTGTGTGCAATACATAAAAACGTGATGCCAGCTCCCTGAAGACATCATGCAGTCAGTAGCTGACCTGTCTCCTTGTCCTTATTTGCCAGTGGGAGGGATTTGTCAGCAATACCACCATAAACAGTTTGAAAATCTCTTATGATTTTATTTACTTATGCTGACCTAAATACAGGGCAATTGTAGAAATTTATGGACAAAGCACTTCAAGGGATGTTGTCAGCAAAGTACCCTGTGTACGGCAGGACATCCAGTAACCAATGGGTCTCATCAAGTGGTCTTCCTGCAAATGTGTGAATGCCACTAAATGGCCCTTGTGAGCCCAATATAGTTTTCCTCAGTGAAAAATTCTGCAAGCAGAAGTACTTAGATTTACCTTTACTACTGCAGTAAGCAGAAATCCAGATATTGTGTGCAATTAAATGGAGATAGCTAGTTTAGTGAAACGTGCAGGTTATGCTAGCAAGTGTTCAGGATATATAAGGTGGGTTCTGCTATTCCATGTGACCTGGCAGGACATGACAAGCATGTTTGGCTTCATAGAGTGTCTTATGAAAAAGAAACAAATATCCGTTTATAATCAGATTTATAGCAATTTGTTTCTGGAACTATCAGCTTTTGAGACAAACTCAAAACCAGTCAAGGCATTTATACTTCAATCCAGAACACTCAAAGTCTGCTTCATATTTGTACTAAGTTGTTTTTTAAACTGTTTCAGTAACCTAGTTTAATATTTCATTGACTTGGATCCCAAAAGATTTGCATCCAAGTCTTGGCATTGAAAGAACTTTCATACGCAAACAATGAAACATGGAATAGGAAACCTGCCTTTTAAGTCATCCATTCATGTAGAAGGTGGCATGGGATTGCCACCCAGGCACTGTTTGACCTTTGTGAATTAAATTGTGCTTCCCTAGATTAGACAACTGAGTCATAAATAGCAATGTCGGCCAAAAGCCACACACTGTAGAGAGAACGATCCGTCTTTTTCTTTCATGCTTCATCACTCTTGTGGGGCAGGTAAGTCCTGCTGCTGGCCAGCTTGAATCTGGGCTATATCTAGAAGGGATTTCTCTACTGTGCATTTCTAGTCTCCACAGTAGACTTCAAAGTAATGATCTTGGCACTTGGTGGGATTAAACCCAGGGAATGGTGAAAAGAATCTTAAAGAATCAACTGATGAAGTACTCTAGCATCTGGTCCACTTTGATTACATAGACTTCTTTTTATAGACTCATGAGTGCTACTTGTTCTGTAAATTATGAGCATTAAGACCAGCTTGTCTGGAGATCACGTTGCTTTAGATCAGTTTCTTTAAAGCATCATCCCACCAGTATAGTGAACATACATTCTGGGAAAAGATACAGCAAAATTGCCATGGTGTATTATTTTCTTAAAAACACTGTCTAACCAAGAACTCCACAGGTTTGGGGGGAAATTTTGTCTGTTACTACAAGATGGACTAAAATGAGGCCAGGAAAAGGATGACAGACAGATGCCTGGTAATAACTGGAGTTTTAAAAAGAGAACGGAATTACTCACAGAATCGGTAAAATCACTTAAGTGGTAAAGCATACCAGGCTTTAAGACTCTGTGGACTTAGTTATTTAAATTAACATATGCAGAACCAGAATAGACTTATTAGCTCAAACGAGTGTCCCATTGAATCATATATCCTGTCACTTATAGTAACCTGGACCTACACTGGATTCCAGTGTGTGCGACGCTGTGGTGGACTGGAATAACCTGTGAGCAGAAATGCCTGCACCTAAGGCTGCTGGAGATAACGGGCCTGAATCCTTGCAGAACTGACTTCTAACTCTTATTAACACAGCTAGCAGATATATGGTGAGGGGGCTGCAGAACAGGGAAGAGGTTAATTATTCAGAAGTTTAAATTTGGGAAGGGAAATAATTAAATACTGTTTTATATAGCCCGGGATTTCAGAGAATGAACAGTAAAAGAAAGTTATATTTCTGCTTACTTTTTTTTTTTAAACTTGATCTCTTATCCACCAACAGACAGCTGTAAATATAGAAAGCTATCCTGTGTTTCTACTTATTATGAAAATGCAGTATTGAACTGTAATAATTTTTTCTAGGAAAATCTAATTTAAGCCAGAACATTGTACCTCTTCGCAAAGAAAAATATTATTTTTAATATAAAAGACAATAATTAATACAGATCATTAATAGAGATCTAGTTTTGTGATTAAATTTTTCAAAACTATAACAAAATAATTAAATTTAAAGCAGCCTCTTGACATTATTTGTTGCTGAGATGTTATACATTTAACTATTCTTGTCTGGGATACGGGACCTTGGTGTCTTGTTGAATGTGCTAATGCTGTTTGCTAAAACCGAAGGATCAGCTTTGACAAAATATGGATTATTTCTGTCACCTACAATATATATAGTTGGTTGTGAGTGACTGACATTCCTACATTCCTACTCTGCTTCCTAACACAAAATATTTATAAGAAAATCTGGTAGAATTTCCTGATACTTGTGGCTCCTAATTCCCCTTATGAGATGATGGGTTTAGTTGTCTTGTAGACTTTCAGCACACAGGTTGACAACTTCTGTTAGGCATATTCCTCAGTTTAAATTTCTAGCTTAATGTAAAGAAAACTGATTCACCCATATTGCTTAAATAAGATAGGGTGAAATACGTTGTTGTGCTGTATAATTTCTTACAACCACTTATTTAAGAATTCCTAGTGTTTTGAAACAGACACTAAAAATTTGGCAGGAGGCTAGTCTTCTATCATGGGTATGCCTGCACTTGGCCCAATGACAAAGCTGAAAAACATCATTTTTCATACACTCAGCAGAGGCTTGTCAGAATTTGCTGAATTCTCTGAGGATGTGTCCTTTTGTGTGGGGCTGCTGGGGTTTTTTTGAATACAAGTGCTAGTCCTGCCAGCCAGGGCTGCTTGGGCCAGGCACTGGGACAGAGGGGCAACTGAACAGCAGTGATAGTAATCTAGCCTTCTTGTGTAGCCCGATGGCAGGCAGTATGTGTTGGATGAGACAGCCCATCTGCATAAAGGAAGATCAGAAAACCGGTGTGCTTAAACTGGGAATGGGACAATGGCAGAGAGAAGCTGGGAAAAATGCAGGTTTAAGAGAAAACAGAATTTTTTTCCTGTCTTCCTCTTCAATTTTGTTCCACATGAAGAATACACTCCTCTCCTGCTATAAATTGCCTCATTAACTAAAGACACATGCTTTTGAGCTGACACGTGCTTTTGATGTAAAGATACCCTCTCAGAGATTACCGATGTGTATCTGACCATAGTTGCATCTGATGAAATTGGTTGTTTTCCACTTTAAAAAGCCACAAATAAGTTCAATTTACTTAAGGTTTTGGGTTTATGCACGTGAGGCCACCTTTACTTTTATGTTTGTCAAGTAAGCTTTTCGTGGCAATATACTTGTTTCATTACAACTGCATCCTTTTGTCCTCAACTGGCGTTACACTGGCAAAACTGTACTACCACGAACTGACAGTTGAAGCATTTTTTTAATACTTTTTTTATTGTGGCATATGGGAAAGGGAAGGTGAAAAAGTTTTAATAAAATAGCCAGTATTTTTGTGTTGTCTGCCTAAGGTAGACAACAATGCAAGCTTGGTGACAAGTAAATAAATACTTCTTGAACGAGAGCAATTACATTGTACTCTCCCCCCTTTGAACAGATCTAATGTTATGCCTGTAATTAGCAGTTTCTTGAAATGGCAGTGCATGTTTGCAATACACATGCATTAATCAACCCTGCAGAATGACTTTTTGGGTGATCATTTATATAACTATGTCTGGGAGAAATTGTCAAACTAGCTGGCTTTCTGTAGCTGTAATTGTGAAGCTCTCTTGTGAGTAATGCCCACATGCTTAATACTAATCAAAGAGCTAGAATGCTTCTGTTTCCCCACAGATCCTGTTTATTTTATTCATTCAGATACAGCCTCATGGAAGCAGTGGATTTGAAAGAAAAAGATAAACTGCTTCAGAGGTCAGGTCATTTAAATTTGAGGTTTTGGTTTGACTGAATCTCCAGTTTGGGGAATTTGGAGAGAGCAGAGCTGGCTGCTGGCTTACTGCTCAAAATACTGTGCTGGAGAGTTTGTTCCAGTTAATCACCCTGAATTGTTTCAGCTCTTTTTTTTTTTTTTCAGTTTCTTATACAGCAGAGAAATATGCATGTATGTTTATAAGTTCACAGATGACTTGAGAAATTTCTATTACCACTCTTTTCAGACAAGACAGTTACTCTGTTCTGTTTTGGTGGCTTTTTCTGGAGCTTTCACTTCATGCTATTCATGACTTGAACTCAACAGTACCTGCCATCCTGTAGATAAGTACTATTTTTTAAATCAGCATTAGTACTTTCACTCTAAAGAAGCATCCTAGACTTCTAGCATGCCTGCCACCCTTGATCGAATCATAGAGTACCAGGTTGGAAGGGATGTCAAGGATCATCTGGTCCACACTTTCTTGGCAAAAGCACAGTCTAGATGTGTCCTGATGGCCCAGCACCCCGTCCAGCTGAATCTTAAAAGTGTCCAATATTGGGGAACCCACCGCTTCCCTGGGGAGATTATTCCAATGGCTGATTGTTCTCATTGTGAAACATTTTCCTCTAGAGTACAGTCAGAATGTTCCCAGGATTAACTTGTACCCATTACCCTTGTCTTTTCCATGTGACTCCTTGTAAAAAGGGAGTCTCCATCTTCTTTGCAGCCACCCTTTAAAAACTGGAACATGGTGATAAGGTCTTTTCTCAAGGCTGAAAAAACCCAGTTCTCTCAGCATTTTCTCACACAGCAGGCTTCCCAGTCCTTTAATCATCTTTGTGGCCTTTCTCTGGACCTTCTCCAGCCTGTTCATGGGGTTTTTGCATAGTAGGGACCAAACTGAACGCAGTATTCCAGGTGTGGCCTGACAAGTGCTGAGTAGAGTGGGATAATGACTTCTTTACCTCTGCTGGTGATGCCCTTGTAGATGCAACCCAGCATCCTGTTGCCTTTCTTTGCCACGGAAGCACACTGTTCACTCATATTGAGCTTGTTGTCCACCAGGACACCCAAGTCCCCTTCCACAGAGCTCTTCCCCAGCCAGGTAGACTCCAGTCTGTGCTGCGCTCCTGGATTATGTTTTCCCAGGTGAAAGACCTTGCGCTTGTCCTTGTTGAACTTCTTAAGGTTCTTGTTAGCCCACTCTTCCAGCCTATCCAGGTCTTCCTGCAGGGTGGCTCTCCCTTCCAAATGGTCCACTTCCCCACTCAGTTTGGTACCATCATGATAAAGATAAGTGGTGCCCAGTAAGTAGGGAAAGAGATTCCCCACAATAGCAAACACTGAGATTTTTTTCTATATGCCTTTGCTCTGGTACAATTGGGTGTATCTTGTTTTGCATTTCATAAAACACAGCTTGGGATTTTGAAGGTGGTGGCGTTTCCATCACACACATGAGTTCTGTCCACCTCCTTTGCTGGCTGAAAAGGAGCCTTATGAGAAAAAACAGAGCCCAGAGTGGCAAATGATGCATGAACTGACACATCATTACATTCTGCTGTACTTTTGTTTGTGATACAACGCTCAGTTCATACACAACTATTGAAACACATGAAAGCCAAGGCACTGAGCACTGCAATCTTTTTCTCTTCCTCTGTTAATTTATACTTATCCCCACAAAACTTAAAGGCTATGTAATTATGTAATTTGAGAAGAAAATAATTAAGCACATATATACTTCCTGCCACCAAAAATACCAGTGTTTTTATTACAAAACCTTCACAGAACCATTTGTCAAAACATGGGTTTCATTGATCTTACCTCTTCTACAACCTTTTTCGAAGTTGGGGTTTTGTGTCTGAAAACCGTTGCAGATGAAGGGCCTTTAGGCAAAGAAATATGCTTGAACACCATTACCAGATGTGATTACAGATGGGAAATATGGTTTCAAGCTGACCCTGAGATATTTTAAAGGGTTGTCCCAGTAAAAGTGTCTTTTAAAGTGTCTTCAGAAGAGTCATGAAAACCATGTGACTTTTAGAATTTTCTGTTCCCGTGACCATAATAGTTTAAATAATGTTAAGGATGTTCTCTATCAGAACTGTACGTTAGCATTGAACTTNNNNAAAGCTATACATTCTTCTCTGACAAAATTATTTTGTAAGGTCAGATTCAGTTAACCCTATTAATGTCGGGGACATTCATTGTCCTTGAGAAAATTATGAGTAGATGATAAGCTCTGAATTAATTTCTAAGTCAAATTCTGCCCAAATGTCACTTGTTTCTTTTCTCCACAGCTCTGAGGTTTCTGTGTAAAAATACAGATGTTCAGATTATGATGCCTGAAGGTTGGATTGAGACTATGATTTGACATGCAGCTACTCTATATTATAGCAACATTTCCAGGAAACAAACCTGTGGGAGAAGTCATGCTAATCCCAGTGTAAAATTCTAATCCTTTGTAAACCTCCATATGTGAGTTTTCTATAATCTTTGCATTCCTCTAAACCAGTTTTAATTCTAAAACTGCTTTTCTCATGCAGTGTGAAATTTGTATTGCTGAAATCAAATGACTTGGCTCCTGATAAGTAAATTGAATAGCTTAGGAGACAGTATGCACCACTGATGCCACCTATGTTTCCAGATGGGCTTTTTAATCTGAGTGTAACTTCTTTTAATAGACTGATTTCAATTAAAAAAGAGTATGCTGCATTCCTACTTTCAGTATGATTGGAACATCTGCAAGACTTCAGTGTGACTGTGGAGGTTTGATAAGCAAAACATTTAGAATTTAACAAGTGGTGTGGATTGTTTTAGCTGGATTTCTTTGGGTTTTGCTTTAGATTCGGGAGAAAAATAGCCTGCAAAAATGGTGGACAATGAAAAGAGTTAATTTGGGATTAATGGAAAATGAGGCAGATAGGTAGCTGGGATTAGCTTGCTGGTATGTACGTCTGAAGCTTGAAAATTAAGGTTCTAGCTAACTAGTCAAGTTACAGATAGCTAAATAGTGTTCAACTACTGCACTGGAAACTTCACGTATTGAAACTTGTTCTTTACGACCACCGATGCTGTAGAGAAATTTCAATCATAAGGTAGTGAAGTTACAATTGATTTGTAATTTAATTAATAAAGTCTGAGATTCAAGAATTTCCAATTACTACCTTGTTGAGGTTTTCTGTGGTGAACAGATAAGAGGTTTCCATCCTTTATTGATGAGGATTTCCCCATCAGAACTCTCAAAAAGTCGGCACTTGGGGGCTACTTTGGGAAGGCTAGTGTTGGTTGCAAAAGATGTCTAATGAGGTCCTCAGTGGCTTGGAGTCAAGTTACATCTTGCCAGCAGTGCGCGCTGGCAACTCAGAGAGCCAACCGTGTCCTGGGCTGCATCAGGAGAAGTGTGGCCAGCAGGTC
>JAOXJM010000002.1:11028458-11049433 GCA_026413425.1 Tringa solitaria | reverse complement strand
AAATTAATTCATTCCAAAATTGCAGGGTTTGTTCTGGAAGAGATTGCAGGGAAAATCCAAAGCACAAAGAGGAAAATTATAGAAGGGAGACTATAGGTTATGTGTACATAGTCTTGCAGTCTACAAGTCCTGATTCTTGAGCCACAGCGTAGGGCCTGACTTTTTTTTCATACTGTCTCCGGTGTGTGGTTCTCTGGTGCTAAACATCTTTTATTCTGCCCTGGGTACCTTCAGCAAGGATTGCTCCTGAGTGCGGGAGCTGGCTAATTTGTGTGTTGTGTGGAGATCAGAGAATTAGGCCTGGCACAAAAATGGAGAATGAACCTACTTCTTTATAACTACATGTTAAGCTCCAGCCATCTGTTTGCCACAGTCACAGTTCTAGGGTGTCTGAACAACTTTCAGGCAGAAGGAAGAGATTTAATGAGGAGAAAAAGTGAATAGAGGAAAGCATACAAGGAAAGGGAAAACAAAGGAAAGATTAAAACAAGAGACAGGATGACCCAGAATCACTGGAACAGGGAGCAGGAGAGGATGACATACAGGAAGTTTGTTGCTGATATTGATCATGATTCAGAAAATATGCTTAAGCCAAAGTACTATCAAAATGGTCCACCCCAATACAAATACGAAAACTGTGGAGGTAGACATCTGCAGCCTTTCTCTGTTATGAGGGGAAAAACGCTCACTAAACACGTAAAAACCCGAGGAATGGAGGAGAGTGCTTGGGTAAACACAAATGATTAAAAACATGGAAATAGGTCCACGTTAAACAATATAAAATAGAAATAGGTTATGAATTTTTCCATGAGATTATTCTGAATATCTCTGAAATAAGCAGTCAATAACAAAAACAAACAATTCCCTATTTTTACTTTCTTATTTACAAGATTAAATGGTGCAGTCGTAGCTTTTTAAGTCAATCTATTTACAGATTAATATGTATTTTCTCCTTTCTAATGAGGACTTCTATTTGGGAAGGACCTTCAAGGGAATCGTTCCTCTGGTGGAGGAAGGTCTAACAAAAATGATAATTACAAGCTGCTAGATCACAATCCAAGTCTGTTAGCAACAGTTCTTTTTGTGCAGGATGTTTCCATAAATAACTGGGTTTGTAATTCTGAACTGATAAATGTTTAGACATTTTGTGAAAGGAGATGCCTTGATATTTGCAGAGAGAAACACTACATTGTCCTAGAGAAAAATGGAACTAATGGAGGTTGTCCTTACTTGCCTTAACAGTGTGATTTTCCTTGCCTGAGTAGCAGTTTCTCTGCTGGTTAATGGGGCAAGAACTATTTGTTTAATTGGGGAATGCAGTTAACATTGCCCATCTAGAAAGAGAGCATTTCATTTCAGTAGTTAGTGCCTCTTCAAAACTTTTTCTTAAGAAGCTCTTGAAATTTATATGGGGATGGTGCTAACCTTTGTTGCTATTGTTGGTTTTTATGCTTATAGAAAGAAAATCTGATAATAATGTTGTACAAAGTAATTTTTAAGATAAAGAAAAATCCCAAGGTATTTACTTCCTCTGTGATATTTGTGCCACTTGGTCTACAAATAGCAGACTTTTGCATTCACATCTAATAGCGTGACTGTTTTGTCTGATTCCCCTATCAAAAGAAAATCTGTTTCTTTGACCTCTTCCCTCTCCTTTTACACTGCCTCTGGCTAAAAGCTTGTATAGGCAACAGGAATCTTGCCTTCATTGAAAATGTGTTATTATCTGCCATTTCTGTCTGAGAATCATCTCAGATGAGATTGAGGAAGAATTTATGCAACATGGGTTTCCTCACCTGGAAGTCCCTGGGAATAACACCAGTGTTGTTTTAGGAAGTTTAAACTTTTTCACTGAAGGACAAATTCAAGGCCCTTTGGTGTCTCTGAAAAGATCCCCAGCAGTTATGACAGACTTTGGAATGGGCCTTTGATCGTGTCCTAACAAAATTATGCCTTGAGTGCAGGATAAAACAAACTACATTAAGACTGAAGACTCGTTTGTCCCTGAATGCTTATAGGTTATGAATGCTTACAGATCATGGAAACTCTGCTAAGGCAAATGGAAAATTAGGAGATGATTGGTGACAGCCAACATGGCTTCATTAAGGGCAAATCGGGCCTGACAAATTTGGTGGCCTTGTACAACAGTGTTACAGCATTGGTGGATAAGGGAGGAGCAACTGACATCATCTACCTGGACTTGTCACTGTTCCACACAACATCCTTGACTCTAAATTGGAGAGACATGGATTTGACAGATGGGCTACTCGGTGGATAAGGAATTGGCTGAATGGCAGCACTCAAAAAGTTGTGGTCAATGTCTCAATCTCCAAGTGGCAAACAGTGACAAGTGGTGTTCCCCAGGGGCCAGTATTAGGACTGGCACTATTTAATGTCTTTGGTGACATGGACGGTGGGATTGAGTGCACCCTCAGCAAGTTTGCCGATGACACCAAGCTGTGTGCTGCCGTTGACACACTGGAGGGAGGGGATGCCATTCAGAGGGATCTGAACAGTCTTGAGAGGTGGGCCCGTGCAAACCTCATGAAGTTCAACCAAGTGCAGGGTCCTGCATGTGGGTTGGGGCAATCCCAAACTGATATACAGACTGGATGGAGAATGGATTGAGAGCAGCCCTGAGGAGAAGAACTTGGGGATGTTGGTGGGTGAGAAGCAACCATGCCAGGGGGGTTTAAACTACATGATATTTAAGGTCCCTTCCAACTCTAACCATTCTATGATTCTATGATGATTATTTTGTAACTGATGACTGGGTCATCAGTGTCTAAAAGAACAGTTTGATGTATTTTTCCTACACATCATAGCTGTTGTGTGCCACCCACAGTCACCACAAAACCTCCTACTTAGGTCCAAACCACAGTTAAAATGTACCTTTTCTCCCTGCCCAGGGTTAGCTAGCAAAGTCTCTTCATAAATTAATGCTCCTTTTCTGTGTTTGCTGCTAATGCATAAAACTAGATCAGACACAATTGCTCAAAAATGCATCTCAGAACAGCACTTTTTTTCTTTTTAAGTTCTACTTCCTTAGGCTGGTATATACACGCACTGACATCTCTTGTAGTAGCATAGTCTTTCTATTCTCACTAGCAGTTAACCCTCATGCCCTTTAAAATGTGAAACACTTGGCAAAATGCCTGTAAATATATGGGGAAATTCTGAAACAGTAGATACAGGCTCAAAGGTCTCAGCGTAACACAGCCTGACCTACCAGGCCTTTCCTTCAGAATGAATATGGAGATGCTGTGATGGACACACATACACAGAGTTTTCTGCTGAGCCCGATATATATTACAACTGCCTGTCTCTGAGAACTGTAGCTTTCTGAAAATGTTACCGAGGTTTTTTTGTCACTTTGAGGGTTTGTTTACCGTGAGCCCAAGCTGAACACCCTGGCTCACTGCCTTTTAACACAAGAAACAACCTGGCCTTAACCTGGATCTCTGCCTCCCTGCTCAAGCAATGAGGCAGGCCAGCGTGTGTCTTCAAGTGTCTGTCGTTATGGCAAACATTTGCTTTCCTGCAGCATGTTATTAAGTGTCCTGAAAGGAAACCTTAGAATTGTGGCTGTGCAAATTATTAAAACAAGTTTGTGATTTCCAAGGCTCTCTTTAGAATTCAGCTGAGGAAATGAAATGGTGAAAAACAACAACAAAAAATAGTTGTCAGAACTTCGCATACTTGCCATGATATTTTGTTACATTTTGTTTATTAAAATGCACTAGATACAGATGAATTTTTTACCTCAATATTTGTTGCTTCATCTGTCGTGAAATGGGAATTGCATGTGCTTTGATAAATGGATTGGGAAGGTGCCTGGCTTGATTTCTCCCCTGTTAAATACTATGTGCTTTGTTGAAATGCGGCATTGTAACTTACACTAGTATCTTCCAGAGAATCCAAATGTCCTACATCATCTGGAAGAGCAACACTTTTCAGAGGACTAATTGTCCTTGTTGCTCAAAAATGGAAGAACACTGGCCAACACAGAATTGTAATAAATTTCTGTCCTTTGTCATACCGAGAAACGCTGTGTTTGGGAAAATCTGTCTGCAACTCATTCATTTAAATGTAGGTAACTGTATGGGAAAGAGTTTCTTTGGCTCAGGGTGAGGCTCCAGGGGGGAGTAGAAAATGCAGTGATATTATTGCGATGTATTGTTAATACAGCAATCAAAGTTGCAGGGCTTGGTGTAGCCCCTGAAACGTAATAGCTGGAGGTCAAGTCAAATAAATTCCCAACAGTGAGTCTCTTTCTGCCTTGCATGATGCTATTGATCCCATAACTCCTCTGCATGGCATTAAGGGAACCCTGGTTCTGCTACAAATGCATCTTTTGTACTTTGAATAAGTTGGGGCAATGGTTTTGTTCTTCAGTGACTACAATAATTTGATTTTAGTTTGAAACTTTCCGTTACCATTGGGAGTCTTGGGATCAGAATAAGCCAGGGTGCATTTTAGTGAAATTCCTACTTAGCTCTGTTGTTTGAAGTTCATCCGGTATGTTACTAAGCAGAGACAGCAGAAACATGTAACGCCAGCTTTTCAGAAAAGAAGCAAAACAGATCTTATCCAGGCAACATGCGTTGTCTACTTTATGTGATAACAATTGAGATTCCAGCTGATTTGAATTAGAGATGTAAGGAAATTGATTTAGAGTGCCTGTAGCTCTTTTCAGTTAGGAAATGCATGATTGCTTGCATGGAAACTATTTTCCCATCACCTTGTGCTGAACTTAATTATGACACTACAACCCTTGGGACAGAAAGGAACCCAAAATACCAGTAGTGTATTCAGCAGTTGGAGCAGAAAGCACAGTTCATAGTGCCTGATACTAGAAAGTTACGTATAGGAAAACTGGAAATGAAATCAGACAGGTAATCCTAGCAAAAGCAATAGGAAGAAAGGTCACTAATGCTTCATTCTAATTCCAGCATCCTTTTTGGAAACATCTGTAGAAAAGCAAGTGATCTGAGAAGCAGCTGTGCTATGGATATGTGACCTGGAAGCCAGCCATTACTTCTGTGAAAAGTGATTATGCTTGAGTGTCATGTCCTTTGTTAGGCCAGTTCCCGCAGGTAGTCAGAATCTCATAAGCTGATTGTAGCTTACAACACGTTTCCTTTACTGCTTTTGTCCATTATCTAGGGATTGCCAGTGCATGAGGAGACTGAGTTGCTCTGGAGGGTTCTGTTTTATCACTTGTTAGGGGCCAGGGAGCTGCAGCTGAGCTCGAGTCAGCCTGAGGCTTCCTGTTCTGCAGAGCCTTAGACTTGACTCCTCTCCCATATTGTTGAGCTAGGGCCTGGGCCGGGGGGGAGTGTGGAATTGCTGGTTTGAGGAAGTTTATTCTACACTCAGCAATTCTTCTCTTGTGTCCCAAGCACTCTGCTATTCTCCCTCAGCAGTGGAGGTAAAATATTGGTTGTTCAGTCTCTGCCTGTGGCTTGGTACCTTAGGCAGCTGTACTTTTTCTTCAGGCTTATGTGTTGCCTTGGGCTAAGCAATCCTGAGGGAAGTGGGAATAGCATAGATGTCCATGTAGGTACAGGATGTCAAACTTGTTTAAAAAATGTATTTTGACCAAAATTGGCAGGAGTACCAACCACCAGCGGAAAAAAAAGGAAAGCATGATAGATTTAGGAAGGAGACTGAAAGCCAGACCTTTAGCCAATATAAAATGTGTTTCTGCATTGAAGTCTGATTGGCTCCAGCTGAGAGAGAAGCCTGGAAAGAAGGTCTGAGGAAATGAGAGAAGGTAATGTCTTATGCATTGTGTCTTGGTTTCAGTTGGGGCAGGGTTAATTTTCTTTCTAGTGGCTGCTGTGTTTCAGTTCTGGTATGAAAGGAATGTCAGTAATGCATATTGTTTTAGTTGTTGCCATGTGATGTTTGTATTAGTCAAGGACTTTTTTCAGCTTCTCATAGAAGGTGAGAGGGAGCACAGACACAACCAGCTGGCCAATGGAGTATTCCATACCATCATGCTCAGTATATAAATGGCGGTTGGCTGGGGTCAGGATATCTGTGATTACTTCTCAGGTCAGGCTGGCCAACCAATTCACAGGTGGTGAGAGTGACTTGTGTTATATTACTTTGTCTTGTATATTCTGTTACCATTATTATTGTTGTTATTTTCCCTTTCCATTATCGTTCTATTAAACTGCCTTTATCTCAGCCCACGAGGGTTTTTTTTTTTTGTTCCTTTTCTCTCCTTTTTCTCCCTCTTCTCCCTACCCTTCTTGGGTGGCAGAATAGAGTGAGCAGCTGCGTGGTCCTAGCTGCTGGCTGGCATTAAACCACAATACCACCCTATACTATATGTATGTTATATGCTATATAATTCTCCCAGGAATGGAAAGAATGGTGTAAAAACTTCCTTTAGGGCTAGTCAGTGCCGATCATACTGAGAAATTTTTCAAGTCACTAAGACTCCTAGTCAATACTGTACTTTTATTTTAAAATTGTCATGTGTAGTCAACTTTCAGCATACTGCTCTAGTTAAGCATTTCAGAACTATAATTTAGATTTTAAAATTGGAAGAGAGATGCCCTGAACTAAATCTGTTATCCAACTCTAGAGATGTTTAAGTTTGGCAATTTTGTCCCAAACCTTGGTATTTAGTTTGCTAATACTGTGATATACCCTTAAACGCTTTGCCTTACCCTAGACTGGATAGCAGAAGTTTAGGAAAAGCACTAAGGAAAAATGTTTTAATTGTTTGAGACTGAAATACTATCCTGGTCCACTTAATCTTGTGACATCTGCCAGGAACTGAATACAGAGGAAGGTACATTTTACTTTTTAGTTAGAATCTGACATCTTAAAATGTTTCTCCTACTTAGTGAAGACCAGAATACAAGTTGCATATACAAACCATATGTGAAAGATCCTGCTTACTATCCAGAATATTCTAAAATGTGTGAAGTTGCTGTTCCTGTTGGACTCTGAAACTATGGATTGAAACTGTTGCAGGCATCTTTGAACTGCAGCAGCTATTTAAACATTTATATAACAGTATTGTAAAATGTATGTCTACACAGGCAGCCTTTTTAGCTTGGAGATATAATTAAATGGGCAGATGAATACATGAATTCTTGAAGCGCTCATTTATAAGTTCTTAAAGGACTTATTCCAAAAGTGATAAAACAGTGCTAGTATTGGATACTCTAAGAGTACAAAAGGGAGGTATAGAAGAAAGTGCGGTGATCTTGTGCATGATAGGAAGACACTTTTTATTGTAGACTTGAAAAAGCACTGAAGTACACTGAAACTGTATTTCTGAAAGTACTGTGCAACTGGGAACTTCTCTGTGTGCTGAAACCCATCAAGGAGCGGGGCTGTTTGATTGAATTTTGTATACAAGATAGTCTCCCTGCCCCAGTGGTTCAGAAATAAGCCAGAGGTAGGCTGACTTTTTCCGCATTCATGCAGCATTATAATAATAAATGAGAGTGAGTGACTGCAGCTGTAACAAACTAGATGTTTATTTTCTTGTTTCTCTTGGTCATTTAATGAAGTATTTGAAGGTCTTGAAGCATTTAGTGTCACGGCATCTATTTAGTACTATCTATTAACAGCAAAGACCACTGAATCCATATAAAGATTGCCATTGAGATTTCTTCCTTTTAAAAATTAATAACAAGATTTTACATTCCTGATATTTCAAGAAAAACTTGTTGCCTCAATAATCAGATTAATTTCATAGGCAAAAAAATATTAGCAAAGAAGTTTACCCAATGTTTGAATGTTTGCTTGGTTTCAAAAATAAGAAACATTTTAGGCTTACCAAGTAAAAATAGAACTCCACGGAATTTCAGGGGCTGATGGACTACTCGCAGTCAAAAGCAGGAAAGTGGCTGGCCTGTCTGAGCACATTGAGGTTCATAAGAGGGCACATGGAGCTGGAATGGAAGACAGCAGCACATCCCACGAGTGACAGGAGTTTGTTTCTACTTTCCCTCGAGTTTGGTATGGCCACTTAGGAAAGGACTGGCTGCATAGACTGAAGTGCCTTCAGAATCCCTGATTGCAAGTGGAATTTGGGAGCTTACCTATATACTCTGACACACCGCCAGTGTCAGAGAGCAGGAATCGTGATGGCAGTACTGGAATTCCTGCGTCATCAGTAGACCTCCTTTAGTGGTTTTAGTCAGTGATATTCACAGTTCCACAATATTTCATCAAAAAAAACCAATTCCTGTTTAAAATTCTGTTCTTCTTAATCTCACTAAAGATTGTCTCACAACAATTCTTGAAGTGAAGGTAAATTCACAGAGTATCATATTTTACCCCTTTATTGTCCTGGAGGTTAAATGAAGGGATGGTGAGGCCAGTTCATTCAACAGTAGGCATCTTTTAGTCTTCCTTAGATTAGCTACCTGTATATTTTAAAAGCTATGTTTTTAATTTATTTTTTTCCACAAATTACAAGTGCAAATAAGGAAAAAAAAAAAAAAAAAGCTGTGTGATGCTATCTGGGCTGGCCTGTGCTGCAGAATCATTTCATACACGAAAAGCAAACATTTCAGACTGCTTGACTTCAAGGCTGGGTCATGTTTAATGATGTCAGCCACCTTGACATCACAAACTGTGTTGAGCAAAACTGATAGGATGTGCACAAGTTTCTAATTGTTATCAGGTCTGAAACTGAGACCCCATATAAAGGAATGAATGTCATTCAATGTTTGCTTGCTCCCTGTAATGAAGGGTAGTGTTGGGATATTGGGTATGGGCATTTTACACAACGATGCCTTTGGATTTTAGGTCTGTGAATGTACCAGTTTTAATATGTGCTGAACTGATGCAAAATTAAAATTGAGCAGTGTAAATATTCATTACCTAGGATGAAGTTAAAGCTCTGTTTTAGAAACATTGTTTGTTTTATTCCTGAAGGAACAAATGAGCTGGAGTGCTTCTGCTAGCAGGCCTTGATATCATTTCTGTTACATCCCCCAAATCTGACAGTGTGCAGAGTTGCTGCAGAAGGAGAGTAGCTCTGCTTGCACTGAAGTTACCTAAGGAATTTAGCAGAGGGATAAAGTGATGCATTTCATCCCTCACTTCTGTTGACAGTATAAGTACACTTCAGGCAGATCACCTTAACAATTTATTAATTTCAGTTGGTAATTTCATAACCACTGAACGTTTTTTTTAAGATAACATAAAAGTGTGTTTCTGAGGAACTAAGTAGAGCGAGCCCTGTGATTAACAGTTGGTTTTCCCATCCAGCTCCACATTGAGCACAAGGGGAAAACCAGGGAAGGGTTTTAGAGAAATGTAAATTCTCAGTTTTAAAGGCTGTCGATTCATTGGGAATCCTCTACACCTTTTGATGAGTAATTCCAGTTGGTAATTCCATTACTTCCTGGGCAAAAAAAAAAAAATCCTCTTAGTGTCATCACTATTTCTTGCACTACATTCCAGCCATTGCATCTTGTTATCCTTTTCTGTCTGCTAGCTCCTGGAGTCGGATATCTTCTCCACATACAAGTAACCAGAAAATGTGAAAATTCATCATCCTGTAACTTTTGATAAGGAGAAAAGATAAAACTCTCATTTTGCAGTTATGATGCATTTTGTAAGGTTCAATTTTTCAACTACTTTGCAGAAGTATAAATACAGAAAACTGGGCATGATCATTCAGTACTGATAATATATGCTTTTTAACTGTATTCTGTATTTATGTATTGGAAATTGTATTGATGAAACTCAGAACGGGCTACCCAGGCTTTGCTGCAGTCCTGGCAGTCTGGAAACCCCCCTGCAGTGGAAGTTGTTGAGTGCAAAGGAGGATGTAGTGGACAAAAGGGATTCTTTGCAGATCTGTGAGCCAGCAGATCCACATGTTCTCTACTTAAACATTTATTTTGCTCATCAAATATTTCTGTTTGAGAGTTTTGTTTCACAAGACAATTTCTCTAAGTTTGGTGTTCCAGGCAGGAACCCCTTTGTGTTCAGGACTGCCTCATTTATTATTAAATTGAGCGAAGAGTTTGCAATGGCCATGAAGGAAAAACAATACACCAAGTACAGAATTAGTCATCTATTGGACTTTCATGTATAATACATATTAAGTAGCTCTGAATAATGGCATTTGGCACCATGTAGTAGCCCTCCTTGTTTTGTCTATTGACAATAAAACATATCAAGGAAAAGGGATGCCAGATGCTCTTATTCAGAAGCCTGTTATATAGCATAATGCTATAAGCATAAGGCCTGCTGGGCTGGGGAGCTGGGCTCAAGTTTTTATTCAGTCATAGGTTTTCTCCGTAATGATGGGCAGATCAGTCTGAATGTCTGCATCTATTTCTGAAATATTGTAAGATGAGGGTAATAGCAACCTTGTTTCCTACCTATACTGGACAGCATTTCTTTTTCATGCTTGTTTTAATGTTTTGCTCATTTGCTTCAATATTTCACAATAAAGATGGGAAGAAAGAGAATCGGGATACTGTACGGACTTTGTTGCCACCCACCCAAAAAGTCTAGGGAGAAGAAAGGTCCTACCTTGTAAGGATACAAAGGTTGGGTAGGAGATAAGTTCCTATTGTCCTTTTATTTTTTTTCTGTCTCACTGACTGACGTTTGAGGGTTTGCTGTTCTTTTCTAAAAGTTATCTATTGTAGTTCCTGATATAAAACTGTCAGTTTAAAACTCCTTTGTTCTTTCGGGGGATATTGCTATAAGTACAGTCTCAGGCCAAGTGAAGTTCCTGTCATACCATTTTTTGGTTGATTGGTGGTAGATTAAGTTGGTGTAGCTGCTGTCTCTTTCCTTGGGCACCTGGACACTATTCTAGTATGAGTTGCAAATAACACAGTAGGTCTCCTTTACAGCAAAGACAGATTTCCAGCCTCTCTGAGTGTCTAGACTTATGTAAATGGCTATAGCTCTGTTCCAGCAACAGAACAAAACACATTTGTGGATCCGTAAGAAATACAGTTTTATATGTCACTCTTTCAAAGGTATATGTACAAATTCCTCTGTATCCTGAAGCTCAAATCATGAGAAAAGTGACTATCAGGTGAATCCTTGAAATCATGGCAGATGGCTGTATCTAGCTTGATATAATTTCATTTTATCAGTGTTTTTTGAATTATCTCAAATGTCATCATCTATGGTAAATTACATATTGCATCTGTTCTGGAGGAACAAGCGAGATCAGGACTAGAATGGTATTAAGCACTCTCCCATCTGCCTAAACCAAGGGGTGCATTTAATGAGGTCTCTTTTTCTTCTGCACTACCATTGTGCCAAATGGAACTGAGTATGGCATGGAGAATTTTTTCAGGAGATGACGTAAATTTTAAACAGTTGGGCAATAATTATGGTTTTTATTCAATGCCTCTTAAAAAGAAAGACCAGAAAGGATGAAGCTTCTTTTCAGAGAAGTTTTTGAAACTTTTGTTTCATTTTGTTTCACGTTAATTTACAATGTAGAATACTGCATAGGATTTCTATTATTTTCAGTTAGAAGAGAAGCTATAGATACTTTACTTTAAGGTATCTACAGCTCCAAATAGACCAGTTCAAAACAGAAAACTAAAAATGTATAATGCTTTTCCTGACTTAGTAATATTGTATAGGATATTGTACATAGATTCATGAAACATCTCAGCACATGACCCCACAGTCCTGTGAACATAAGTTGTTTGTGGTATAGGAGTGCTCCGAAGGCCTTTGAGGTTGTGAACTTTGCTAGTGGACGTCTGTCTTCCCAGAAAAATAACGGTAAATAAGTTTTCCTCAATTTCCCTCTCTCTGGTTACTTGTGAGAATGGAGTAGTACAGAATAGCATAGGAAGGAGCTTGCTTGTTCTGGTCTTCTTTCTGCTCTAACTAGCAAATGCGTCTCCCAGTCCTGTCCGTCACTCTAACCTGGAAGGCTAATGCAACGGCAGGGTTTCTCTCCCCTGTCACTGATTGTGCCACAGGTTGGGACATTCATTATCCTTCTCTGAACCATCCAAAGCAGCAACTGTGTTGGCAAAACCACTTGAGCAAAGATCTTAATCTTTGAGTTATTCAAAGAGTTATTCAAGGAGCTTACTGACGGTTCAGGATGCCCTATCCTAGAGGAGTCTGAGCTTGTGCTAAGGGGGCACGCTGTCCTCCTGGATAGCTGAAAGGAAACGAGCTGCAAGGCAGTTGCGCTTGCCCCTCAGGATGCTCTGGAAAGCTTTTACAGGCTGACCACTTGTGTTTTAGCAGGCTCTGCTTTACTAATGTTCCTGTAATGGCCTGCTGGGTTATCTCTAACAGGGAACTTGCAGCCTGTCCCAGTCTAGTACATCCCTGTTGTTGGAGGACTGTAAACTGGTAGTTTAATAGCCAAGAGCTGTAGTTGGTGTTTCCTAACCATGCTTCTTGCTCCCCATATGCTATTAGACATATACCTTCAAAAGTGCTTATTCCTTTTGCCCTGGAAATTGGCCATGTATTTGTTGTTGTATTTGATTTGTCAACAAACCTTTGACACTCTGAGAAGTGTTCTGGCCGTTGTTTGCAAGGTCATGCATAGCAGTATTTCTACAGCATATGTAGTATATAATCCATGACTAGAGGAGTCCAAGGGTTTTTGTCATTCGTTTGTTGTTTTTTCGTTCATTTGTTGTTTTGTTGTTGGGGTTTTTGTCATTCGTTTGTTGTTTTGTCATTCATTTGTTGTTTTGTTGTTGGGGTTTTTTTACATTATTACCTTTTTAAAAATACTCTTATTTTTTCCTACTTTTTTTTTTCCTTTTTAAATGATACGCTTTGAAAGGATTGTACTCTTCCTTCTGTTTTATCCTGATAAGAATAGAAAAGCAGGCTGAAACCCTGAATCTTAACCTGAGAAGATTTGGAAAGATTTTATAGTGCATAAGAGAGCCTATCCCTTCTGCATACTAAGCCAGAAGAGTGCAACCAGGCCATTGATTTGGAAGAAAACAGGATGTGAAATTTGAATACAGTAGTAGTTTTTTACATTGTGATTTATTAGAATTTTTTTAGAAGTCTAAACTAATATGAAACTTTATTTATTTGGAGGTTATTTTTCATTTAATTATTACAGGTGGAAGGTGTGAATTTCACTGTAGTCTGAAACAGCTTATTCTCTAAAGCTGTCCTAAAAACCATAAATAATTGAAGCCTGTACTTATACCATTCCTGCCATAGATGTGTTGTCTGTCAGATCTCAGAAACACAAGAGATTTCATTTTTTCAAATTCTTTAAAGGCACACATCTTTTTCCCAGTCCTGTCAGATACTGTCAGTAGATCTCCCCTATCTAATTAAGTCGTCATTTAATCAGTCTTCAGGCAGTAGTTTTTCATTTTAAAGGACCTTCTCAGGGAAAGGCTAAATGCTCCTTTAAGGCTGTGAGATAGCTTTCCGTAGTGCCGTTCAAAGGCTTCTTATAGCAAACTGTTGCAGCCAAATTCCTAAACCTCCTGATAAAAATCAAGCACTTCACAGTCTGCATTAAATATTCTCCTTCAGGAAGAATCTTTGTCTGGAAATGAAGAAACTGCTCTAAACTCTTAACTTGGCCTAGTTTTGGACCAAAAAGTAGAATGACTGATGCTTTCTGTTCAGAACTGAATTACTTGAGATTTTGCTTTGAACTACAACTCATGGATTTTTTACAGCAACTAGCATGATTTGTTGCTCTGGTGACATAAGGAAGCTTTTCAATGCAGGATTTTTCTACTTAATACTAAAATTGAGATGCTGATGTTGTTCCATATGGTTCTCTAAGGTTTTAATTAGGAGGTGAATTTCTTGGTGCTGCAGCAGTCTGCATTAACTACTGCATAATCCCTATGTGGCTGCAGGCAATTGCAGTGCAACTCAGATGGTTGTGTAGCACGGCAGATTCAGAAGCTTAGGCAGGCTGAACCAGATCTGTTCTCCAGAAATACTGCACCCCTTCTTCCTGTATTCTCTTTTTAGCAAATGACTACCTAAAAATGGCATCAATAGGCTCCTAAGTGATTTTATATTGCTCACTAGTTTTTGGTGGGGTTTTTTTGGTTGATTCTTCCTAGTTGGGTTGATTTTATCTTTTGTCTGAGTCTATCCTTTTTGCTGTTAGTGCTTCCTGGCTGGGACTAATGACAGCATTTTAGGCTATAGCAATTGCTGCTGTCTATTTTGGTTTTGCATTTACTGTCTCTTGTAATGTGCATTCATCTCTACTTATTTCCGTCTCTCTGTTCATCTGCTAAGCTGTACAATTTGTCCCACATCTGCCTGCCTTCTCTCACCTGTGTGTTCTTGTCATATCTGCTTGCCCAGCTCATTGCAACTCCAGCATCCTATGTAATCTGTACATATTTTCTTCTGCTTTTCCTGTGTTCTTGCATTTTATTTTTTTTCTGCGAGCTTGCCTTTCCCCGCCTACTTTACTGGTTTACCCAATAGCTGTGGGTTTCAAGTACCCCACTGACACCAGGGTCACTGGTCACTGACACTGAAATGGGTACATCATGAGTAAATGAACTTCTGTACTTCTGAGGCACCAACAAAGCACAAGAAGCAGTAACAAAACAAGAGGAGCGAGAGTTTGGGGTGTATTTTGTCACTAACAATATAGTTTCATTTATTACTAGAGGGTGATTAGGGATGGTTGTGGCAACAAACTGGGAAGTGAGTGGGAGCTTAGTTTGAGAGGAGCTGATGTGGTTGTTCTAAGCCTTCATCTGTCATTCAGCCAGCCCATTTCTTGACTGTTGTATGTCGAAGCTGTATTTTTTTTAATCAAGCACATGGGGTTTGGGGGAGTAGAGGGGAGTACTGCTAATGGAGATATCAAGAAAGGATTCTCAGAAAATCTGAAGCCAGCCTACTGGGGACTGCAGTCTCAGGAGGTATTTGGAAGTGCTGCTGAACAGACCTTGAGAGTATAGGACTGAGCAGCTTCTGCACTGGAAGTTGGACTTGCAAAAAGGACTCCCAAGGGCTGCAAAAGCACCTCCGTTTAACGTATCACCTGAGAGGGAACATGTGGTAACCAAGCAGTCATGGGACTGTTTCACTGGTTTACTCTTACAAATAGAGCAAGTTGTTAACTGAACGCAGAGGGGAACAGCACTGAGGGGTATCCCAGTGGCATCCCAGGAAGCAATGATGGTGAAAGTGGGCTCTCATTGCAGGCAGAGCCCTGCTTCTGCCTCCCAGTGCCATGGGCAGGCAATATCTTCAGGGATCCTTGGCTAGACAGTGGCACGGTCACATTGTTGGTACAATCTAAACTTCATTTCCACCTGGAGCCCCTGCAGATCGGGTCATGTAACATGTTAACTGTACCTTGAGCTCTGAGCACACATACAAGGCTGTCAGTGTCCCTGGATGGGGGTCCCCATGTGAGATGTGTGTCCCACAGCTGCAGCAGCTCCAGCCCCTCTCCTGTGTGGCCGGGACCCCTGTAAAGCAGAAACAGGTATGTTACCAGCTTGCTCACGGCTAATGGCCACCTGCCCCAGGAGACAGTGCACCCGGGGCTGGGAGCAGGGCACTTTGATCACATCTACATGTAAGGGAGCAGAAGGAGAGGTGACTGTGTCTATGTTCCGATGTGATGGTGACACCAGCCATCAAGTGACAGTCTTCATCCTGCATGTGGAAAAATGCTGAAATGACAATGTAGCCCACTGTGTTTCTGGCACAAGTAATAAGTAGGTCATCTGAAAGCATGTGGCTTGGGTCTAGGCAGTCAATTGGCAGATGTGTTTGGTTGGCACAGCGGTCTTGAGAGTACCAGAATAAACCAGGGACTTATAAGTGGTGCTCCCAGTACAACACAGTTGCTATAAAGGCAATAATACGATTCTGGAATATGCAGTGATATTGGGATTTAGGAAGTTTTCCCAATTTAATGTTACTCAGGCCTTTTCCAAGCTCCAGTAGATCATGTCAAAAGTCGTGTAACAGCTACCAGAAAAGGCCTAAGCAGAATGGATCCACCTTGAATTCAGGAGCCAGTACTGGGTGTGCACCAAGTTTTTGCAGTCAGGAGAGAGACCTGTGGGAGCTGCTTGAAGTTTCCAGGTGTCTGGCTTAACTTTAGCACTGTGCTAGACTCATGAGCTGAGAGTCAATGCTAACACATTGTGAGTTGGTAGTCAGAACTTCCAAATATGCTATTTGCTGCCTATGAAAAGTGCCTGCTTTGAAAATTAAATCCATACACACATCTGTGTAATGATCTTTTGTCAAAAGAACAGGCAGTGGAAGATTCCTCATTTTTTCTTCCCCATGTCTTCTCTCTTGAAAGGAATGGAATAGTTAGTTCTCCCTGCTCACCATTTCCACAAAATAGACATATTTAACGATAGACAAATTCTGTGCTCCAATCTCTTCATTGTTCAGCTTTTAAAGAGAGTGCAGATGCATGCTGGATGATTTTGTGGGCAACATCAGCCTCAAACATTTGACTATCAAAAAAACACATCAGACACTTTTGATAAGTGGTCAGGGAGCACTTCCCAAATAATCTTAAGGGAAAGATCCAGCACCATAAATCCTATACTGTTCTGTATGAAAGAACATGTGGAGTTAATAGCAATGCAGGGGTTGAATCACATGCTGTGTGATTGAGGCAAGATTAATAATTATTTAAAAGCAATGGTCCTATTATCTGGAAGACTGACTCATTTGTACTTTCCAGCAGCTGTTGTGTATTTTTGCTTTTTGAAAGATTAAATTAGCTTTACATTTCCCTGTATTTCCATTATGTTTTCTAACTCTGTGACAGATGTTAGCTTAAAGCATCAACATATACAGGTAGAAAGAGAAATATTGTTTTGTATTTCCTTCTGCATCCTGAGTCTGGTATGATTTGTGGGTTTTGTTAATATAATAGATAATGAAATAAAGAGTGCACTTCATACATCTGCAAATGGTAATAAGCTCTAGGGAAAGGCCTTGAGCACTCTAAAAACATATAAGATAATCTTGGTCAATTGGTGGAATCACCCAAAATAAAAAGGATGGAAAAAGGCTGAATGTAAACTGCAGTACTTCAATAAGAGGATCCATCTGCCCAAACACAGGGCAAGGAATGGGCCAGGCAGAAACTCTGTGGACAAAGAGCTGGTGGTTTCTCAACTGAATGCAAGTCAACAGCCTTGTATTGTTACCAAATGACCTTAAATATTGTGGGATATAAAATGTTGTTCACTATTAAAAGCAAGTCTGAGATATGCAAAGAAATCCATTGCATGTCACTCACCTTTAAGAATATCTCCACTCGTGTACTATGTCTGTCTTTGAGCACCACACTTTGAGAATTTTGGACCCAGTAGAGTGAGACCAGAGGAGAGCAAAAAGAATGGTCCAAGGCATGTGAGTTCTGAGGAAAACTTTTAATGAGTTGGATATAATTAGATAATTGAAGAAAACACTTGAGGAATGCCATAATAACAGTCTTCAAAGGCCCAAAAAGTTGCCCCAGAAGGGCAAGGACTTTCTGGAAATAAGATAGTTAGCAGTTGACTTGAATTGCAAAAGATCTTTAATGTGCACCAATGTCTAAGAAGGTTGGGAAATTTCCATCACTGTTGTTTTTAAAGACTGAATAGGCAAATTATGTGGTAAACATACTTTTGTGCCAGATGACTGTTTGATTTCCTTCCCAGCCAAACATTTCAGTTGCAGAATGGTAGAATAGAGCTTTCGCGTGGCCACCATAGCATTTCTAGAAGCAGAAATAGACATTGCACTTTAAAGCTATTACTTTCTGGATTTGATATGGCTAAAGGTCATTGGTATGGTAATTTTATACATAAATTGGAAATATTAATACTTGAATGTATGAAGTTTACAGTAATTTTGTACTTCAATAATAATTTGTATTTTTAGATGTATTTGAAATTATCTACAGTGTTTTGGCAATGTCTTCTGAGACTAGTTTCATGGTTTGTATTTTGTGGCATACAATACATGGATTTTAATCATCACTGGAGATGTTATTTCAAAACTTGCTTTTTTAGTAGTGTCTGTTATTGGATATCAGCCATCAGGATAACAGAATCTAATATCAGGGTAATGGTTGCTAACAAGATTAAATAATAATTGTAGAGAACCTGTCTATGTGACTGAAATTTTCAGGAGTTCAAGTCACACTCAGGTATACCAAAATAATTAATTTTCTTTTATGTTATTAAATGTTAATTAATGTTTCTGTAATAATCTTGATGATGAGTTTCTCCCTAAATCTGTGTTTTGTGGTTTGACATGTCCAGATCTATTGCTAAGAGGTTTTAGAAGTCATCCCCGTAGTGCCCTGCTGTCATGTATGACCTACTTTTACCTTTGATCCCGAGCAACATTTGGTCTCTCTATCTTGGGGTACATATTTCAATCTTAATTCTCTGCAGATCCAATCCCCCAAAAAGTAGCAGTTTATATTCACAATAAATTCTTTTTGCACAATATTTAATACCAGTTTCCTTGGGTTTCAGACCTGCACAAGGATTATTACGCTGATAGATTATTTTTTTTTAAATTCAAAAGGGAAGTATTAGATTATTTAGTTTGACCTTTACCACATGCCTTCCAATTTTGCCCAGCTAATCTTATAATGAGCCAAGTAATTTCCTGGAAGGTTACTGTTCTCCACTTCGGGTGTCAATACACGGACAATTCATCACTTTCTCTTTGATTTGTTCCTCTGGTTATTTGCTTTACTTTAGTCAATGCTTAGGTTGTTCCGTGGGGTCTATAGAATTTTACTGAGGAAGAAACTGGGTTTCACTAGGGTTACTCTGTTGTGCCTATGGCAATGAACTTTAATAGTACCCCAGAGAATTTTGCTATTTGCTTATGGGTGTTTTTCTGCTTAAAATTCTGTTGCCTAGGCCCCTCAATTTCATATGATTTTATGTTATTTCTGTAAATTGTGTCTATGCAACAATTTCAAAGAGAATTTCCACGTTGATGGTAGTTCTAATATTCTATAATAGGTAAAGTGGATCCATTAAGGTCACCTGCTTACAAATTAGCAGATGTGCAAATGCAGGGTTTATATGAGAATAAAATAAAAGTAATCTATTTATCCTCTCTCAATGCTCCTTCAAAAAGCAATAACTTCTGGTTGTTTTTGAGGTTCTTAGCTTGCGTTTTTATCAGCTTCAAATTTCACATCTTTCAAGTACAGTGTAAAAACAAAGGGCAAGTTATTACCTGGTTCTTTTTCATGTGGGAATTTGTAATGATCATTGTTCAATATCTGGCATACAAAGAGGGAATGGATATGTATATTTAAAGCATGAGAGATAACTTAAGGTAAATGTTAATTACATTATTGCTCAGTCGCTTTGCATAGTAAAACTTCATTACAAAGTGAGTTCCTGTTCACCATAAGAGAAGCAGCCAGTAACTGTGATTTACAAAGCTATCAAAACTATGGAAACACTCACTTTAATCAGAACTGTAATTATAGGGAAATTTGCTGCAGGAAAATTTACTCACAGAATAAAGATTAAAAAGATCTGAATGTTTTCTATGAAAGTGCAACAATTAAATTTTCTTTCCAAGCCTGAGAGATCCTTGTGGAAGAAAAAAAAAGTAAAACTCTGTCTTTTGATTACAGTGGAGAAGAAAAACTGCAAGTGTTATTGTAATTTCCTCAGATAACAGTAGCAAGTGTCTATGACCGGAATGGATTTAATCCACTCTCTGAGGTTGGAATTGCCTGGCTACTGGTAATTAACTCTCTCATATTAAATAATTCTCTTGGCTTGAATGTTACAAAATTACTAATCTAAAGAGACACTTTTCTTATTCCAAGGGTTTCTGTATCCCCCTGCAGCTGCTATGTGGATTCGTGTAACTTTTCATGCACTCTCCTTTCTAACAATTGCTGTACAATCAGCTCTTCCTCTCCTCTCAGAAGATAAGACTGAGTTGTTGTCATCCTGTTGGGAGCAACCTGACAGAGCTGGCTGCTCAATGGAAAACAGTAGTATGTATAAAGTGAACTATGGGACCTGAAATCCATTGAGAAAACTAATGATTTTTTTAAAATAATAATTTTAAATTGAAAGATTGACTTTTCAAATATTTTCCAACCACTTTTCCTCACTGCCTTGTACTGGTATGCAGTAAGTATGCATATCAATGTCCGAGGGGAAGAGCCAGAACATGAAAGTACCCTATGTAAAGCAATTACTACATTAAAATCAGTAGTACTTGGACAGTTTAAACTTGCTTGATTGCTTTAATACTGAAGGGTCATAAGACAAGAGTGTCACTGAAACAGGAGTTGAATGTTATTGTTCTTGACTTTGAATAGTTTTGGGGTAATTTTTTGGGGGAAAAACCAGCTGTTTGTAATTTTTTATGGTGTTTAGAAGCCTGGAAAGTAATAGCAACTTTGGAGAAGATGGGATTAATAATTCAATTATTAAAAAGGAATTATAATGTATTTTATCACATCACTGCAACTCATTACACTCGATATCTGATGAATATATATGTGCATATGTTGTCCCAAGGCAGCTGCACAAATCTGATGTCCTGCAAGTAACTGAAGATGAGCTAAGGAAGTCTGTGTGTATCCCTCAGTGGTGCAGTGCAGTACTGTGTTAGGTGGGAATAAGGTGCAAGCAACCTCATTTCTTATAAAGTGTAGTTTCAGATACTACCAGTTCAGATTTACAAGAACTGTTGCACAACTCCATAGTGTGCCTGAGACAGCTGATCTAGTTGTTTACGGTTCACGAATTGGATTGCATTAAATTTCTCTCCTCTGCACTGGTGAGGCCAGAGCTGGAATGCTGCATCCAATTCTGGGCTCCCCAGCTCAAGAGAGACAGGGAACTACTGGAAAGAGTCCAACATAGGACAAAAAAGATGATTAAGGGATTGGAGCATCTCCCATGTGAGGAAAGGCTGAGAGAGCTGGGACTCTTCCGCCTGGAGAAGAGAAGGCTGAGGGGAGACCTTATTAATGCTTATAAGTATCTAAA
>JAOXJM010000002.1:11012504-11023688 GCA_026413425.1 Tringa solitaria | reverse complement strand
TTTGTGTACGTTCATTATATTATCATAAAATGATACCCAAAAGGAATTGGAATAAACTGCAGTGGGTTTCACCAGAGACTTCAGGATTTAACAGCATGATCTGGGTTATGCCCTTTGCAGCTTTCTTCAGCCAATGAGGTTGCTTAATGAAGCTGTTGAAATTTGAAAGGCAGATGCATTTTTCTGTGCCTTAGGGAACAAGACAATCTTTAGTTGAGATGTTGGAAAGAAACTGCCTAAGCTGCAATTGCCTACCTCAGATTTTTGAGACCTGACAGTTCTGATACCAGCCTGTTGGAGATACAGTAGTAGACTGTGTTGATTGCTGGTTTTAGGTGTTTTGAGTGGCTTTAGGTGTTCTGATACTCTTTATTTCAGAACATTTTCATAAATAAATGTAAATAACAGTTGCTTCAGCACTGAGTTGACTGAATATACCTACCATAGGAGCAGACTCCACAATCATGACAATGCACAGTTTAGAAAATGAACCGTATCAGAAAATGGTTTAGTGCTTGTAAGAATTGCTGTAGAATGAGCTTTTCATTGCTTGTTTGTAGATCTATAACCTAATTCCCTCAAATATCATTTCCATCCATTTTCAGTACAAGGAAGAATATGGTATCATACTAGTTCTGTCATTTGCCACTATTAAATCAGAGATTTGTTAGCAGCTGTAAGTGAGAATTGATAATTGAGTCTGATGAAGTGATTCGAATAGAACAGCAGTTTATAATTGAAAAATTGTCTGACTTACAGACAGATTTTTAACCAAATTTGGTCTTAATATTTGTTGAGCTTCGTAGAAGGAAGGTGAGAACAGAGAGATCTCTCTCCTCTAGCAGCATAGTAGGTTACCTAAAATGCAGTTATTAAAATTTCCCATTGCTAGCTGATAATATCTGCACCTCTTACTTTGTGTGAATCACCATATCGGTTTTGCCACTTCTTTTTGGAAGGATGAGGAATTGCTAGTTGACTTTGCCAAACTGCGGAGCACAGATGGAATTGGCATGATGGCCAATGCATCTTGTACTTGTGTGTCCCTCAAAAGCAGTAGTAAACAACTGCTGGGTTTATTTAGTCTCCCAAAGACTAGCTACTGGCAGATTAAAAACAAAAGATTTTTAGACCAGCCCTCTGGGGCAAAGTCCTGTCCTATTCTGGATTCTTCAGTTAGGATCCAAACTCCTGTAATTACTGCTAAGAATCCCCACTGACAGCATCTGTGTGTTGGCTCAAAACTTCAGTACAGAGGAATTTTAGTTCGGAAATACACAGCCTACTAGTTAAATAGTCAGTAGTCACAGACAGACTCCCTCAGGGTTTTTGAATGGTTTGTCTCTCACAGTGTCTTCATTATGGGAACTCATACTAGTTGTATAAAAATTGAGTTCTTAAGGACTGGAATCAAAGTGGTAATCTGATGGAAAAATACTTTCCATCTTACTGCAAGTCCCATAAGTAACCAGATTTTCTCTTTTGGTTCTCTGCTGTCTTCCTTAACGTGTCTTATCATTTTGTACAGTGAATTTACACTGTGAGGTGGTGCTTCCACTGCCATTTGGAAGCTGTTCTCCAAACAGAGTTTGTGTCTGCTGCAGCTTCATGCATCTGTTTTGTGTTATGGATGCCTAAGGCTTAAACAGAGAGTCTTTGTCTATCCCAGAATAAAAATAACATATGGCTGTATGGGGGAGCTGTCAAACCACTGATTGAATCTTACTGCTCAGATGAAGATCTGAAAAGAGCACTGCTGTCTGTGGACAGAGTCCGTCCATAAACTACATCACAGAAAATAAAGCCAAACACAAGATTTCCTTCCGCTCTACATGCTCTCTGCCCGTATCAGTGTGGTTGTATACACCTAGGGCAATGTCTGATATTAATTTCTGTGCTGTTTTATAATGGAAGGTAATTTGAAGTTTATGAAATAGACAGTTTTATGATTGACAAGTTTTTCTATAGAAAGTCACTTAAGCCAAAAAGGTTGTGAATAAGCGTAATTGAAAAGTTGAGGCTGAGTGGTAGCTTCAGTTTTAAAGGATTTATTTTAGAGTGGGGGTTGTGGCAGAGCTATCAAAAACTTGAGCCCATGTTATATTCTCGGTTTTTAAGCTGAATTGTCTTTTGAAATCAATGGCTTGATGTGACACCTGTGACACCATGCATTTTGATCAACGCATGACAAGTTACTGCATTTAGAACAAAATTCACATTCGTAGCTATCCTGACATCCAGTCGAGAAGGAGCAATTCCTTTATAATTTTCACTCCCTATTCTTTATCAGGCCAGACTAGGATGGCTGTGAAGAACAGTGTGCTGAGATAATGGGGAAGGAAAACTAGTTCAGACATTGACAACAGCAAGATGCTGTTGATGAAATCTCATGTGAGAGACAGAGATCTGAGTGCTATGTTGTTCAGAGGTGTAGATTTACAGTCATTATTGTCAAAACAAACAGCGTCTCACAGGAAAAAAAAAAAAAACCAAACCAAAAACAAACCAAAAATGAAGGACAGCTTCCACAAACAGAAAAGTACGCATCAAAGCCAAATATTTTGCCTCATTAGGATTAGGAAGGCAGGTAATACATCAGCGGGACTGTTAGCAATAGTTAGGGCATAATGAATCTTCTTAACAATCCATGCCTCTCAATTGGGCAAGGACCACTGAGAAGAGTCAGGCTCAACCTGTAACTCCAGCCTCTTGTTTCTTTATTTCCATGGAAATGTTTTCTAACACTGTGTGGATGGAAGCTAAAAGTTCAGGGAATGTCTGTAAATTGGGGGATTAAAGCAGGTGAAATCTTTGAGGAATGGTTTAACCCAGTATATAAATTAAACAAAATAATGTTTCTGCATCCTTCCTTTCACTGGTTGCTGTGCATTCATTGATCAATGTTTTCACTGATCTTTTTTAATGCAGAAATGACCATGGTTGTGATTAACTGGTCCCAATTTACTTTAGTCCACAGAATTTGCACAGACATCTATGCAAGTCTGTAACATCCCTGCATTTCTTAAACTAAACTTATAATGGATTTTTGTGCCAGTCTGGATAGGAATCTGTGTGGCAATGAGAACTTGAATTTTGTCAAAATTAGGACTTGAACTAACACTTCCAGAGTTTAAAGTAATGTACCACTGAGCTCTCTAGCAATCTGTGTGGCTTACAAATGCTCTCATGTCCATGACCACAGTAGGACATGGTGTGAGTTTGATTAATGATTGTTCCTGTGGAGCTGTATGGAAAACAGCAAGTGTCATTTTGCTCAAGTATTTTAGCAGTCTGGATTACAGCCTTGTTCCAGTGGGAGAGAGATTTATCAAAGGAGAAAAGGCGTCCCACCATATATAGCATCCATGGTTCTTTGCTGCTTTTTAGTAGCTTCTGTAATTAGCCACTTATTTTTAAAGACAAATAAGCTTTATTTGGAAACTGTGCTTTCTAATGTCCTTGCATTGTCTGGGGGAAGGAGAACATTTGGGTGTTCTGTAGGGTGAGTGTGTGATGCTAATACACAGGACATTTGCATTCTGTAATTGTTTTTGTGTGAATGTGGACCGTGGTAGCCATACAGGGCTAGTGTAGCACTCTTAGTTCGGAATGATGCAGTGACACTGCTAAGAGCAGCTGAGGTTTCTGTTTGCATGTCCCTAGGGAAACAGTAGTACCTAATGTATTGATCACTTAGAATGAAAGTCCTAATTTGCACTGACCTTTTCCAGTCTGGCAAGACCTGTGGGGCAGAGAACCTTCTTTTGTACAATTTGTTTGTACAGTGACTTAATATGAAAGAAAAACTAGAAACTAAAACTAGTCAATAGCAATGTGATGTTCTGCTGAAATAAGTATGTAGTCAGTACGTACTCTGAATTTGCATGGGTTTGATATCCTAATGGATCAGAGTCTCCTGCCCTTTTGGAACTCTCATTCCCATTTTCTTGACTGTGCTTATAAAAGTTCCTCAAGTGGAAGACATATGAGGTACTGGCTGATCCTGCATTTTAGGCCTGTGAAATTAGCTATATAATGGGACTGTAGAACTATGGACATTCCTAACTACAGCCATAATGCCACTAGCAGCGTGAAGAGCGTGCCAGGTCTCAAACTGGAACAAAGAAACTGAAAGCCAGAATGTAAATCTGTGACAAAAGTCTCCAATCTTTTTTGTAGTCCAAGTACTTATTAGCCCCTGGGATCTGTTGAGATCCGTGATGAGGGAGTTCGCAAAAACACAGATTGTGACTAGGGCAGATGAAGTCTGTTTAATAATAAGCACTAATAAATAAATGCTCAGTGCCACATGTGTTTTGCTACAGAAGTGGTTCAGTAAAGCACAGGAGTAACCTGACTTCTTTGTGCACAGAGGTAACAGAAAGACTCTTGCTGCTGTTAAAACTGTTATGACAACTTGATAGTTCGTATAGGGGTTTATATAGAGGAACAGTGAAAAAAAAGGTTAAATAGGTAAAAGACTGGTGTTTGTTTATCACTTTTTCAAGGCAGTTGAAACACGAAGAAAAACTATCAAAATCATACAAGATTTGTGAAGTTATGTGCCACCATTATTGCCTGGAGTCAAAGCAGTTCTTGCTTAGGGAGGCAGCTGCTTGAATGACGGACTGGCCAGTTTCAGGGAGAGTCATTTTCCTAGTAATGTGAACTCAGTTGTTTGAGGTAAAGGAGGAAAACAGATTTCTGATTTATTTTGATAAAAACTTCATGCTAGCATACTATTTATTGGTGGTGAGAAGGGAGGAAGTGCAAGAGTGTATTTTTCTGAGATATCACAAGAAAGAAATTACTTCCTAAAAAAGTTAGCTTAAAGCAAGTGTGATGATTAAGAGCATTGAACCTAAAGTCAGCCCATGATCATGAGGGGTGTGTGTTTAATGTGTACATATAGACTGCATATTGTTGTGCTGATTTCTTCTCATGAATTAGTTTTATATTAGTAGCTTTTCATTGAAGAACATGGTATTTCCTCCATTGTGAACTAGTGCTTGCTGCTACACTTCACTTCAAAGTATGTTTGCAAAGGGAAGTCACTGTACAGTAATGCAAGTCACAGGACATCTTTGCAACTTTCCTTTGTTCAGTAGGTCTCTTTCTCACCTGAGCAATCAAAGGGTGAGATTGCTGATAGATGCACCCTTAGATCTAGAAAGTCTTTCCCTTAAAAAACAAAATAGAGGAAAAACATTTTTGGGGGGAGGATGAGAAGGGCAATGTGTTATCTATAAGGGATCTCAGACTGAAAAAAAATAAATCTTCTTTCCTCCACAACATAGTGAAATGGAGGAAAAAGCAGGGTCAGATTTTAGACTGCATAGTTACTCAGTCTCGTATTTGAAGTCACTACTGCGTTTACATTGTTGTCTTTGCCTTCAATAGGACCGTTAGTAATGTTTGAGTAACCTTCCTTGATGCCGAACCATAAATGAAAGGTAGTGGATTCAGCACATCTGCAAAGTCCTGGGGCAATTTTTTGCTTATATAAGTAATCTGAGGGTTTACATTTTTTTATTTTATTTTTCTCTTTCTACTATTGCCAGCAGCAGAATAAGAAACATATTCAAAAGCTGGGAGGAAGAACAACAAAGCAGAATCAATGTCGTGGTACATTGTACAGGCCCAATATTTGGAAGGTTTAAAAGTTTAGAGCTTCATGCTAGCAGTGCTATTAAAGGCCATTGCATTCCTAATAGCAAAGGAAGTTTCAGCTGCATGTTCCCAGAATCACTGGTTTTGGTGTAGAAGGACCAATAACTACATGCCTGGTGCTCCCTAGCTAGAGTTCTGTATTTCTTTGTTAGATCATTTTTAACAGATGAAAAGATAAAATGGATACATTACACTTGCAATGAAAATCTTGCCTTTTTAAATATGTTGATGAAGCATGAAGGACAGTTCAAGTCCATATTCATGAATGATGGCCCTTGTTCCAGATACAAAGGTACTTTCTTCAGGTGTAATACAGTTTTGTTTTAAATATTGTGTCAATTTGGCATAATTAGAAGTTGCTGTTTAAAACTTATATCACTGAAACACTTTGGACTCATACTTATCAAGGCCTCATTTTCAATGCTGACATGTTTTCTCTAGGATGAAAGCAGCCATAATCCAGTAAAATGCTAGGCTTGCCAAAGTTTAGACATGCAACATATTTTTTTCTGTTCCATAGCATCAACATATTGCATTTTCATGTTTTTCCATCTTTGCAAGTATTTCTCTATGGCCTCATCAAATTGCTGGATGGCCTGGCAAGTGCATCCAGCTCCATACATTATTTGTTATGCTGATCAGTGGGACAATATATGGACTGAGTTTAAACACTAGCTGTCAAAAAGTGGCCAAAGTAGATGTCTTCCATGAAGACAATTTGAAGTTGTATATACATTCTCTCACAAGGGAAAACTGTCTCTTGGCACAGAGAACAAGTTATTTCACCTGTGTATCAAGGGGTTTTTTGAAGAAATTGGTTGATTACATTTTGTATGGAAAATTACATAGAACTTTGGGGCACCCACAGGGTCACCGATCATGAACTGCTTGGAGGCATCTGCACAGGGCATGAGGGACTCCTGCTGCCACCAATACTAAAAGAGTAAAGTCATATGTGGGAGGCTTCATGTGTTCACGAACATGTTCAGTTCTAGTAAAAGTACTTCCTGTAGAGGCTGGTGCTGGTTTTCACAGAGGGAAAGAATTAATTTCTGTCTGCAGCCATTCTAATCATAAACATTGATAGTTTCCACACTACTATTTGTTGTATTAAGCTTGTTTTGCTGAACCATATGCAACAGATTAGGCTCACCTGAGGTTTTTCAAGTACACATGGCAAACAGCAAAGTATGTGCAAGCATAGTTCTAGTGCATAACTTAAGTTGATGATTAGCTTCACAATATCTTGCCACTGTGACAGCGAGTCAATTTAGAGACCGTGACAAATAATTTATAACAGAAATAACTACCAATGACTACAGCTGAGCAAACTTAGCTTGGTGAATAACATGTTCAGGGGCTACAACTACATTTTCTGCTATGGTCTGTGAATGAGCAGACTTGGGATATAGACACTGCCTGAAGGGTTTATGGACATCTGCTTCTGTTACTTCTGTAGTCCCTGTGAATATCACTACTGCTGTACTGTCTCTACTTGGTATTTCTGGCTAACGTGGTGTATTGGGGCTTTATGTCAGAGTAGGAGTGTCTCCTATAGCTTTGCTCCAGCTGTACTGTACTACTGTAAAAGGATATTATGTACTGCTAGAGTTTTATCACTGAGAAAACCCCAGTTTCATGTTGACATAAAGGCTCCCCTGAAGTCTAGGGAACTAAAAAGAAAGAGAAGAATGCTGACATGTTGATTCTTGAATGCACGCTATTAATAAAACAAGCTGCATTGCTCCAGCAGCCATGTGCCTAACACAAAGTTTGCCTGGCATCACATGCTAAAAGTGCTTTTGATGATAAATTTGCTCTGCTACCCTCAGCAGTTTTTAGTCTCTTAGGTACACTTCCATCTCTGATGAAATTGAAATTCAGTGCCATTGGAGTTGTTCTGTGCCTGGAGAAGATTGGCTGAAAGGAATGGATGTTATGGTTTCCTAACAGTGTGTTGAGAAAGGAAATTATCAGGCTATGAAGCAGCAGTGGTACACTTCCTGGCTTCCTAAAATATTTATTAAATGGATATCTAACACCTTCAACCAGATATATGCCAGCGTAGCACAAAATGCTTTGAGATGAAGCATGCTGCTCTAATGCAGTCCCTTGTGCAATACCAGACGGTAGAGTCAAGTGATGTATAAATTGTGAGGAAAACAAATAAGCTGCTAGTGCAAAGGGCAGAGTTCCTTATAGGGAGTGTAGTGTAGTGAATGTACATTTTAAACACTAAGATTTGCACTGAAAGTAAGGTAGAAAAATCTGTCCACCTAAATAGCAGTATACCTGATGTTTTCAGAATGTGAGGTAAAATAGGAGATATCCACTGGGTAGCCAAAATTAATTCAAATTAATTAATCTGCTTTGAATAATGGCATATGTCTACTTAATCCCTAATGATGTAATTTTCTTGCTTACTTTCCATCTTTAAATGCGTGCTTGAAATAATTATGGATATGTATTCAGGTTTCTTTATTTTATACACTGTTCTCAGCTCTTGACTGGCTATTTAATTTACCACATGCATGTATGTGCCTGTGTTTCTTTAGCATTTGGAAGATACTGCATGATCTCAACAAGTTAGGATGCAGCCAGGACCAAAAAAATACTGGCTATGTACATTTATTCAGTGAAGGGCCCTAAAGCCTAAAGGTCCAATTGACTGTATATTCTAACATTGGCTTAGTATTACTAATTGGTTGTATGTCTTGGGGCAATTACTCGAGGGAGAGCTGTGCCGCCTCCCTAGCCTGGTATGTCCCTCATACAGGTGCCATCCCCGCACTGAGAGGAGAGCGGAGTAGAGATAAGGGCATACCTTCATATTGAAGTATTTGCAGAGGGCATTTCCTGGGCTAAGGAAATGTGTTGAGCAAATGAAGGCAATTTTATGACCCCTTCATGCCACTTAGTTTCTAAATGTATATGTTGCGAGAAATCTTATCTGGAATAAAGCAATAGCGGATTATTAAAGCCAGAAGCTAATGAATGAGTCAAAATGTTTAGATTTGCACATTTTACATTGTCTGCATGTAAGATAGTGAGTTACATTTGTAACTGGAATAAATACAGAACATATCACTGATATGGAAGACTAATTAATTAAACCAGATAACAAGACAAAGTAAGAGACTGTGCCATATACACCCAAAATTCATGTTTCTCAAAACCTCATGTAAATAAATGCTATCTGACATCATGCCAGCAAATCTGAGGTGTTCTGGACTAAATAATTTATCAGGGCTAACAAATTATCCTTAATCTTCTGAGATTTTGCTTTGTGGTACAAATAATCAACATTATATCACTATGTCTCTATCTATATGTCCTAAGATACACCTGAATAGCATTGCTTTAGAGTATAAAGGTATTAAATAGCTCCATCACATCTCCTTCGAGGACAAAGTACTGCCTTCTGGCAACTGTTCCACCCTGATAGCTCCCTTTCCCAAAGACTCCCTTTTCCCAAAAGTGCTTTATAAAATATACACTTGGAAGTAGATGTTTTGAACTCACTTATGTAAGCTATCTGCAACTAAGATGTCGCTGGGAATTAGCTGTTTAAAAAACAAAACAAAACAGCAGTGAACCAGCTGAAGACTGTCTTCTTTCTAGGATGTAGAGAGCTGCTTTAACTTTTCTCTTTTAATTAACTATATAGCTAAGTGCCAGTTTTGGTGTGAAGAAGATACTTGACTCAGATGGCTGTGTGTGTGGTTGCCCATTCCATGGTTCAGTTACACTCCATCTATTCATGAACTCTCTTAATGTACAGCTGTTGGTTTAACGAATACTTCTTGTAGCTTCTGAAACAGTCTTGTGGGATCCACCTATTATTTAAACCTTGTCAATTTAGTATGTGGTGTTCTTCACTTATGCTGCGTTTTGCACAATGAACAATAAACCCAGCATGTTCAATAGAAAGTGTGAGGACGAAAGACAGCGAATATGGTCCTTGACCAGTGTTCGGGAGGTGTTCTGCGGCTGAGAGGGTTGTGCAAACACTTTCATGATTTCTGCAGCAATGCCTACAAGCTGGAGAGGAGATTAGGTTTCTGCTACACTTGCACTCTGCTGTTCCATTGTTAGAGAGTATTTCTGGCCCAAAGACATTACTTGGAAAGTACAGCAGATAGATGAAGGCTGGAAGAACGGTGTGCTGGTTACCTCAATTAAGTAGACAATGCAGAATGAAAGGATTTGTTCAAGCTCCTAAGAAGAAAGGTAATGCTGGGAAGCGCTTTGAGTTAGATCTATACCTTCCTTTTCCTGAAATATCATCAGTGTTAGTCTGTTTAGTCTTTTTTTTTTTTTTAAATAGAAGTCACTTAATGTTCCTAAAAATCTGAGGTGTTGCTAGTGCTTTGTAGCATCTTTTATAGCAGTGTTTTGGTGATGTTATTGATAGCAGGAGAACTGCTGAAGGGGAGAAGCTGAAATAATATAACCCTGTAACTTGCCTTCTCATTTTTAGCCTGTAACATTCCAGCAGAAAATAGTTGCAAAGAATTTTTATGCAGATGAGGTTTATGCAATGAAGATGTTAAAGTCGTCTTGACTCTGCCCTTGAGCAAGGTTTGGTTTGGGCATGGGCTTTTGCGTAACCTGGCCAAAATATTACGCCTGTGTTTTACAATGAGATTTAAGGGAGTTAACCACAAGGAAAGCTTACCCCTCTGTTTTCCAGGGACTCCTTACCTTTTCTAATAGAAAAATGAACTTTTTCTCTTTTTATTTTACTTGTCATTTATAAATGTCGCTGCAGTCTTTTATCCTTTATCTCCCCTGCTTAATTGTGTAAAAAAAGTTTCAGGGTAAGGGAGTGTCTGTTATGAGAAGCACAGAACACTGTGAAGAATAGAACCCTAAATTTAGCTTGGCCACTTAAGAACTACTCAGCTACAAATAGCCCTGTTAGAAACAAACAATATGAGAATGCCTGGCTTTTGTAATAAAACATAAACATTTTATGCTTTAAAAAAAAAAAAAAAAGGTGCAGTTTTCCCCAGATTTTGAGAGGCATCAGCAGCTCCCTTACTTTTGGCATCCTAAATAAGTTGAATGCTCACCAATAGCAGTGGGAGGTTAACAATCACCCGCTTTAATCAAAAAACTTTACATTTCAAATGTAATCTAGAGCTAGGCTGGGGAGAGCTTTCAAAAAGCCGTGATATTGAACAAAATGGATGCAGCTTAGATGTTATAATTGGCTATTTTGGGTTTTATCATAAATCTTTTCCTATAGATGCTTTTGATCAAATGGGAAGAAAATTTATTTAAGACATCTGCTGTAGCTAAGATTAAATATTATACTTTTATTATACTTTAGTTTCTAATAAGCTATTACATTTTTTGAGTCACTTTCTGTCTTCCTATAGTACCTCGATTCTTGACCATATATTTACAAAAAATATCTTGTAATGTTTTTAGGATAAAACCTTTTTAGTTCTGTTGATTCAGAATTTGAAAAGTTTTAATTTTTTTATAGCATCTTTAACACCCTGGATT